>JAAAKL020013706.1:0-12322 GCA_010016065.2 Carybdea cf. marsupialis auct. non (Linnaeus, 1758) | reverse complement strand
AAAAATTGTAAGTGTAAAAATAACTTAATTATTTATCATTGGAAAGCCGCCCCCGTCGCCAATTGTTTAATCTGGTAGTTGTTAATTGAAAGAAGGAGCTTCAGAATGTAGATTGCCGTTATCCCATAACAGTATTTTTACAATTTTCTCCCTGGATGATGGTTTCTTTATGATTTGGAAGAATTAACATATCCATTCTATGTGTTAGCACAGCATGTAGGCCTTTGGCTCCTAAGCACGGTGCCTAAGTTCTTTGACACCCGGGGCCAGGTCCTGATTTATAGCACGTCCATGCAAAGTAAGGGAAGATCTAGCACGTAAAGGTAATGGCCAAATGAAGCTTTTGGACAGAAAAGAATAATACGACCAAAAAGAAATTATGTTTCAGACAACGTTTCGTCCATATCTGACTATTCTCTTCTCCTCCTCAGCACTGGCGGTTTTAGGGGGAGGCCGACAGGGCCATGGTCTGAGGCCCCGCACTTTCAAGGGGCCCCGTGCTTCAATGTCTCAAAATAGTATGTGTCTAGCTGCCAATGTTGACGTCGTGAAAGTAAGTGAAAACTTGAAACTGTACTCCCTGGAGGGAATACAGTGTTTCCAGAAACGTCCGCAGTACGATAATGTATGAAATACTTTGTAATGCATGACGTCATAGGGTCCCACAAAATTTTTGGGCCCAGGGCCCTGCACCCTCAAATACCGCGACGGCTCTTCAGGTCTATTGGTGGGTATTCGTTATAGACTAAACGTTTTCTGAAACATAGCTTCCGTTTGGGCGCATTATTCTTTAGTGCTTATTGGTGTATTAACCACCTTATCAGAAGCATTCTCAACAACTTGGATATGCTTGATCTAACTACAAATGTTCGCTGGGAGATAACAGTACTGTACTTGTAACTAAACCTGGTGATACTGCTTTGTGCTTATTGATATTGACTGGTGTCACTTAATCTCAAATAGCGGTAACCTTCTTTCGTTAAGCCCTTTGTACACGGTGCAACATGTTGTATCAACATGTTGAACACAACTCGTTCTGAGGACCCTGTCTTGTTGTGCAACTGGGTTCACAAATTGTGTCTTCATTTGGAACAACAAAATTTTTAAAAATATATGTTGGAGGGAAGTGGGTCAACTGAAACTCAGGTAATTCGTCCACTCCCGTCTTAAAACGGCCATGAAATATTGTAAATTCTTTCTTAGCTTCCCTTCCTACCTCTAGCATGACCCTCATATATGCATCGTCCCTTGGCTGATTGCCACAGTATGTTGTGAGCAAATAGAATCTGTTCACTCTATAATCAGTTGTATCAACATGTTGGGTGCAACAAAAGGTGTACAATTTTCTTCGTCTACACGATGCAACATGTTGGGCGCAACATGTTGCACGCTTTGTTACCTGCTTTACGCCTCAAAGTCAATAAGGTATGAGGATTGACTAAAGAGGAACTTGAATACGGAACTCGCGCCACACTTCATTCTTTCTCCTAATACAAATACTTCTACATTTTCTAAGACACTTAATTATTTGTCAAAGACGTACAGCTTAAAATTAGTGTCGCAAGCTGTGAAAAAAATAGAATCTTTCACAGCCCGTTTTATCTCCTTCACATTGCCATATTATCCTGTTTCGTTATACGTGATCTTTACTTAGGTTTATCTTACTTTATTGTGCCGCTCCACATTGTTTGCTGTTTACGCTATCATTCCTGAGGGAGTCAAGGAAAGCAGTTTTTGATATGACATATGGGTCAGACACCAAAGTAATGTGTCATTGTTTAAGAAGCATGCAATCAGGTGAATACACTCATTTCTATGGGCCACGAAATATTTACACCTCTGATAGGGTTCTTTGACTAAATTTTAACCGATGACTAATAACAGTTGCTTGCTTACCAAGATTAAGTTTTTGAGTAGAACAAATGACGTGTGTCGATGAGTCACGGGTTCGAATCCCGGCTATGAAGTTTTAGCTATCTCTCTTCTATCTTTACAACTGATGACAAATCCTATTTTCTTGATGATAAGGTCAGATTTCATTGTCAGGTTTTGTAGGTAGGCCTGTTATCTGATCAATTAGTCAGTTTCATCCATTTAGCTAGTAAAATGTGAGGTAATACCGTGGGCGTACTCTTAAGCTATCTTCAAGGGGTTTTGGATATAGGTTCACTTATCTTTACGTCGTAGTACAATGCCTGTGCCAGTAAGTTTTAAAACCCCGTTTAATCGTGCGATTAATCTCTGAAATGAAAAGAGAATATAATTTCGAGCAGAATGCATTTCCGAGATAGAGACATCAGTGGCTTTAAGAGAAAGGGACTCGTTGAAGACTACACTAATGAACCGTTCTTAGCTAAGAAACTAAGGGCATATGACACTTTTTGGACTTTTCAAGAGCGAAGAAGGTGTGTTGACAACTAGTTTATATATACGGCGTACGGTTGTTGCTGGGCAAAATACTGTTGTATCATCCAGTCCAAATTGAGGTGCATGTTTTGTGTCAACATTGGCCTTGAATGTAGGTACTTGAGGAGGCGTGGAAATCTTCCTACACTATCTTTGAACTGAGGAATCCCATCGCGTTGGTTGAGTATGGCACTTTCTACTGTCATTTTGCCTCACAGGAGACACATAATCTGTAAGAGACTTTTGATGGATCTTCCACAGGAGGTCTATACCTTTTCTGAATCTTGGCTGGAGACTTCTTTAGTCAACGATCAGATTTTCAGAAAGTTAGGGTTTTAATGAACAGCACCAGCGAAACGACGGCTTGGCATCTCTCAGTGGCCATCTCTTGTAGATGCTTCACGGCATGGTGATTGATAGTATCTTTAGAATTCCCTCGCTGTCGGATTGCTAAATGATTCAGAATAAGTAAACCGAATGTCCGGATCTGCTTCAGATAATGGGATTAGAACCGTAGGAGGGAATATAAACAATGCGAGAGAGCTCCATGGTTTCTTTGTCCGTGATGTTGTCAGTTAAAAAGATGGTTTGAAGCTGACAATATTATTTGGAAGCGCAGGCAAACTCTACTTTTCCTGATTTCTCTTTCGCTTTTGCCCTCCTTTGTATCATTCGTATCAAGGCCTATATCATGTACTGTAAGGTGATGCTGAAACTGAAGCTCATGGTAAGGATCAGCAGTGTGGCAATGTGTTTTTTCGCTGTGCAGACCAGAGCGCGGTCATTAAAGCCAATGAAAACTGCTTGTACCCTCGGGCGTTCAGACCCATAGAAGGTCAGCTACATATCACATTAGTTCTTTATAGAGTTGAGCTTAATTACCCTGCGATAATAAAGTTTGCGGTTTTTTGATGATCGCATGGAAATAAACAGTGGTGATAGTGATTCTACCTCAACCAATTGTTACTTCTTAAGTTCTCAAAATCCAGTTGATCGTTGGATGAGCACAATGATCAAGTCGTCTTCTACTGATTATGTACTAACAAATCTCACTTACATGTTGCTCCTCCTCTGGAAACGAAAATGTTGAACAAAGTGAAGGGAGAACAAGAAAGACCGATGTTATGCTTTCTTGACTCAACTTCATATGTATACTGAAGTAACGCGCTTCAGATAATATTGACAGTGGCGGTTTTGAAGGGTGCGGGGCCCTATGACGTCATGCACTGCTAGGAAGTTCAGACATGATCGTACTGCGGAAGTTCCGGAGACGTTTTATTCTTTCCAGTGGATATGGTTTCGAGTTTTCCCTTACTTCCATGAACTTAATATGGGCAGTCAGACACATCCCTTTTTTCTTAGCATTTTGACGCGGCGCCCCCTACACATGCGGGGCCTCGGGCCATGGCCCTGTCGTTCTTCCCCTAAAACCGCCACTGAGCATATAAAACGGACTTTTTTGCCGTACTCAAAACTTTTTATCGTATGAAGCCTACATATAGCATATTACTACATGTTCTTTACTTAGCAATTGCGATGGGAGCTTGACAATTCCAATCGTGATTCGTCCACAGTTATTTAAATGGCAGCCCTCGAATTAGTGTAAAGCCCGGTACCATGCCTATCGATCAAGGAATGGGAGCTAATAATGCAATGGGAGATGATGAAGTGTCGCCTTCAAGATCATTGTAGCTCAACGGAGCCACACAACATGTTAGTAGGGTCCATGGGTGCCAATGCCCGTGTTTACATATTTCATTTGCCTCTAAGATGTAGTTTACAGTAGCACTTTAGAACTTTCATTATCAGGGAACCGCTTATTCACAACAGAGTTTCTTGTTACTTTGCACTATCAGGGCTTTGTATTTGTTCTTGAATTGGTCACGTGATAAGGAGTATGAACAGGCACTATGCTCAGATCTTGCCAAGTGGGAAGCAGGGGATAAATTTCACTACCACGATTTCGCATTTTCTGAGATATTGTTAGCGTATTGTACGAGAATTCTGTAAAATCTAGACAGTAAGATTGACTCCATGCCGCACACCGAACTGCCGAAACAATTTTGTTTTAATCTTGAGCACAGACAATGTCAGGGTTTATTGGACAGAGAATTTCAGATTTTTAAAAATATTATGAGAACAAGAAACCTTAAAAAAAGAGAAAATTTATAAGTAAACCGTAACAGTTACGGTTAGCATAGAACGTAACTTCTGGTAACTAACAGCTAAATTACAGTTCCATTATCATCAGAAGCTATGGCCTGCATTTTTGGATGAATCAAGAACCTTAAAAACCATATCAAAGAGAGTACATGACGGTAACATTGATAGTAAACGTTGGAGTAATCTGAACACCCGCGAATGTAATTTTTTAGGCTTACTAATCGGATCTGAACAAGTGCATAAGACAGGCAAATTGTCTTTCAGAATTGTTTTAAAGGTTTACAGCTTGCCAATTTTATAAACAATTGACAAATTGCCCTCCGACGTGCTGACAAGCCTTTTTATTGTGATTCTTGACCCCCATTTCAATCAAGGCCAAAGTTATTGCTGAACTTACACGTTCGTCTGAGTAGTTTTGATTTGCACCTGTTCCGCAGATGTCATTCGCGGGCTTGACTCCAGAGGATTGTGGACCAGAAATTCATAGTCCATATTTTTCACTGCTGGAGGCTGTGAAAAAGTGACGGGTGAGAATTAACCATTGCAATGAAACTGAAGTAGTCAAGCTGAACAGCTCTAGTAGGTTTCAAGCCTTTTAGTTTTACTAGTGATGACAGTCAAACGATGTGACGTCGATAAAAAATTGAATAAACGTATCTCAAAAAGCCTAGCTTTAGTTTACTTCAATTTTGAAGTTTGCAGAGGTCCTCACTCAGGTTATAAAATGAGGATAAAACTAGGGTTTCTCAGATAATAGGTTTCTGAATGATTTTGTTTAAATGAACTGTTCCTTTCTTCGTATGTTTTACTGTGGAAGGCTGGCAGATGAAAAATATACGAAAGCCTTTGCTGGCCTTAACATTAAATCTTGTATCCATGTAGAATTATGGATGATCATTATTGTAAGATGATATTTGCACCGTGGTCGATGGTTTGGGCCATTTATTGCAAGTCAATTGACACGGTTTCGATTATCAGTAGAGCGACAAAGGCCCGTTTAGAAAGTCACGCTTATAGGCCAAGGAAGAGTAAGGGCAGTACCCAGAAAGTAGTCGATGTCTAATGTAATTGTGGCAATAGCTAACGAACAGAATACTCCACTTTTGTTTTTTCTAAACAGATGGTAAAAATATCGAGGCCAGGCAAGTTTGGCATGTGGACAGAGTGTGTCGAGTTATAAGTCAATCTTATAATGCGAAAGATGGTCACCCGTTTCTCGGTCACCTCTTTCATCATTTGCCCTTACACACCTTTGCCGTCATTGTGAAAAATTGCTAATTCCCTCTGCACCTTAGCCTAAACCACGATGCCGATCATTTTCTGCCTGATGTGTCTTCAAAAATGCTACGAGATGTCGATTTAAATTGTCGTTTTAAGTTGACATCAAAGTAATAGTAAAGAAATTCTGTTTGTACAATTTACAGTGAATACAAAAGGGTGATTTGGTGACATACCATCGGACATCGTTTTCTCCGTCTGATGTCTCGAGCGTAAACATCGCCGTTTCATGGTTATTGCTGACAAGTTATCGCTCCATTTTTATTGACTTTTGGCTTTACCTTTTCAGTGCCATCATTCGGTGCCAATTCATTTGCATTGCAAAATTTAGATATAAACTCCCCTTCAGATATAAGGAAAGTCGTTACGAAAGTAAGCCCCCTTCCTCTAAAATATTTTATGATTCATTACCAAAATGAAAACCTACAGTCAAGCATACGTACACATTTTTATATAGGTCTGCAGCAATGATAAATGTAAACGAATAAAAAGTTTCTTTTTAAATGTGAGACTCGTCAGATGGCTATCTTCTTATGATCTCTGAAATTTTAAATCATCAAAAATATTTTGATATACACTTAACGAGTATGATGCATATAAACGGTCAGTTGCTATATCTTTACCATTGCAGGGATTTATATTCTAGAGTTATTCATGGAATTGATCCCAGTTAAAGAAAGAAATGTACTTTTAATTCCATTTCATCCAGGCTCTGCACATTTCTTCTCTTGACATTCACAAACCGAATTTTGTCAAGCCTTGTGAATCTTGGAGAAGAGAATATCATCCTTGCATGAATCCTAGCGCGAATCTGTTAGGGAGGGACTGCAACGCTCCAGCAAACATGTGCCTCTTATTCCCCTGTACTAACGTTTTGATATTTATCGACTTTTAATTTTATCATTAGACACTTTTGATTATGAGATTTGATCAGTTTTAACCTGTCAGAAAACTTGTAATGTTATCGACAAATTGGCAAAACCCTTATTCTAGTCGACTATTTAATTGTCAACGTATCAATTTAATCTACAATCATTTCATATAAAACCAAAAGAAACGTAAAAGTTGCTCTTTTTGGAACCTTAACTACACAAACAGACAGACATCAATACTTAGAAAGCAACTTCATGCCGTGGTAAAATTCATGACACAAAAATTCACTGAAAAAGTTATGTTGACCAGTAATTCGGGTACATAAAAAACGCCTCTTTCTAATACCGAAAGCATCTGAAGCAATACTCTTTATGCTATTTTTGTACTAAATGGTAGTACTAGACGTATACCAAGGTTTAGTACCTGGGGGGCTTTCGGTTGAGAAGTTACCTTTACATTCTTCTCTTGAGGATGACTGTATTAGCATACACAAGGTTCTTCCACTTTGTGTATTCCTTTGCAAGCTAGCGTCGCCACACTCAGTTATCCCAGTTGTTTCTTTATCGAAATTTCTGTCTTTCCCCTTTTTATTAACCTCATACCGAAGACCGTATGTTGCAAAAGAGTGTATGGTAGAGTTCATTAATTTTCTCAGCCTGATTTATGTTATTTTTTTTATTTTTTTATTTAGGGGGAGGGGGGTTGTTAGGTTATTTCTTTCTCTTACAATTCCATATGCTGTTTAGTGCTACTATGGAATTCTGTCAAATAAGTTACATAAGGGATCCAGAAGCCAATTACCCCTAACAACTTACGAGATATCTCATGAAGTCCCATGCTCTGATTCTCCAAAACGTACAGTTTACTATGCACGATATAACTCGAAGTCCATCTTTTCAACGCCAGCTCACAAGATGTGGAGAGACTGATCTTCAAATGAATAGAATTTGATGTCAATCCCCACCGTTTGAGAATTGAGAACTCGCATGGACTGCAGAAAGAAGGGATATCTCCGGTTGTCATTGGCAGAACGACAGCCCCATAAGTGTGAATCTTTGGCCCCAGGCCTAGTCGCAGACATTCTTTATTTCTCAGTAATGCTTTAGATGGGGTTTTTCAATGATTTTCATAGAAAGCTGCTGATGTGTTTATAATCTGTAAGATCGCCTCTCCGTCATTCAAAATTTCAACAGTGTAATCAGGTTTGATATTTTACATTTTTAGTTACCCTCTCTGCGTATGTTTGTGTTCAGAGAGGTTAATTGTTAAGGACAGATCTCTCCATGGTGTAACGTAAGAGAGACACCCGTTGCAAGAGCCTCGAATTGAAAAGTCATCAACTGAGGCAAACGTAAACAAAATGACCTTTTTAATGACTGGTTAGTTACTTACATGCTTAAGTTGTTATCCTCTACTGAAAAGGGATCAGCTGGTTAAAACAACAAGGAGAAGTGCAGCGCGACTTTTGACGAGGAGTGTGATGCCACTCCCAGTATTCCCAGGTGGCCGTGTTGCGAATCGTGGAAAATGGTTACCGGGCGGTTTGAGTCATGCATTCGACTATAGAATTGAAGCGCCTGAGAGCCTCTGACGGGGATTAGTATGACTACAAGGGGCTGGGGAGGGGGGCATACTCTGAGTTCTCGTATAGTTCAATGTCGCCCGTACTTTTTATCTGGATAGTTAGTGAATGGTCCATCGCAGACATCATCTGGCTTCAAAACCCATTTACTATTTCTGATCTAACAAAGTTTTGCTTTTCTTTCGTAATTTACTGATCTATTGTAACATAAGGCGCTATTGGTCCGTTGACAAGGGTAATACATCGGTTGTTGTTGGCAAAAAATATGACAATATAAAGAAAGGGAGTGGTGTGTGAACAACATCTTGCTCCCCCTCTCTACCGCTTAAAAATGGATGAACAAGCCCATGCTGTCGGACTTGATAAACTTACCGTGCTAAAAGTCAGTGCTTCGAGTAACTTGAAGACATTGGCGCTAGCTTCGCATTGATTATAGTGATTGTTTAGACTAAACGATGAAAAGAGGCACTCAGAAAATACAGACTAGGTTGTAGGATTACTGGAGAAAGCTCACCCGACAAAACAAACAAAGTTAGTCATACATTTCGCTAATGATTGCTCTAATACCAATGACTATGCACTTCCTGCTATGAAAGAGTTCAAAACAAAAACCCAATAGATCTTCTCAAACTTAATTGGCTTGTATTTAACATACAAGGGAGTTGATCCTCTCTCACTAGCCGGTTTCTGAGCCACGTTAATTCTCCGTGTCCGATATGGCCTAATGACGGTGATGACGTTGCTGTGGAACGTCAGCTGCGGTTGTACGAGGCTAGGTCATATTAAGGGTAGGTATTTGCACAGTACATTTAAGATGGCGGCACGAGGGGGCCATTGCACCCGTGTTCCCTGATAATGGAACCTGTTATCTTGTTATCGGTGCTGGAAAAGGGGGGCTCTTTAAAATAACAGTGTTAACCTTAACCAGTGAGGCCAGCTGCCATTCTAGAAGATTTGTTATTGAGTTTTTGTTCTTGTCATCTGCAGAGTTTCGTTGACTCAAGGCAGGGAATCTGGGGTGATAGTCTCCTGGATTTTGACGTCGTTAGGGGGGATGGAAAGTTTGGATATGTAGTACGGTGACGAACAATAAAGCAGATTTCTAAGGGTGTTAATCGTGACCCTAGAATATCTTCAAGAAGGTCACGCAGATGGGGACAAAAATAGATATTGAGTAGCACTATAGAATACAGGAACCATTTTCTATGACTGACTGAATTGTTTATAGATTATGTGTTTGAGAATATTTCCGACAATTATGTACACGTCAGGGCCAATACATAAATTTGAATGGCCGTTGGAGCGCAGCCGAATCTTTTCTTGCATAATAACTTCCTTGAAGCGAGCTTCAAACATAAATAATTTGAAATTTAAAAAAAATGTTTTAAGGAACAGAAAGAACAGAGAACAATATATTTTATTATTAACCAAGGTTTTCCTATCAACGTTACATTAAGAAGGGCATTTTAAGCCACAGAGGCTAATATACTTTTTGAATAGTATTAGATTGTGCATTTTTGTAAGGGAAATTCTTTATATATGAGCTTTTGAGAATTGTTTAAGGTGAAATAGTGATGGCATTCTGATGAATATTTCAACCACTGTTTTCTCTTGAAACGTAGGACTCTAATGAGAACATGGTGAACGTGATAAGATAATACCTAGAAGAGAAACAGTCTTTGACAGTCAGTGAATCAGATATCTCGTTCAAAAATATAGCTGTGATTGCCAGTACTTCATAGTCTATGTTTACGGCAGGCAATGAAGGTTTCAATTTTTATGTGGTTGTGGTAGTTGCCGTAAGATAGAAGAGGTTAGTAGAAGTGGTGTGGTATGTTATGGTAACGGAGATGTTGGTAAGTATGTTATAGGGGGATAAAGTTTACTTGATATTGAGTGCAATGATTTTAAATTGTGATCATTATCTTCACGATGAGGGGAGAAATGCTAATGACAAGGGGAGGGTTTCGGCACACCTTTGCTCTCGAGGATGACAAACAAATTGTTAAGTTAAACTGCCGATATGATGGAACATGCACAAGAGGTCAGGCTTTGGTGGCTGGGATGTGCCTGATAAAGAGTGTCTGTAAGTTATCGCTGAAAAGTTGCAACTAACCCATGATAGGGTTAAGAGATCAGAGGGTAGTGAATATTGATGAAAACTGAGTACTCATCTGTAATACGGTTGGAGTAGAAGAGGGTAGTTAAAACTTCATATATTCATGAAATTTTGGAACGATCGTATGATTAAGGATAGGGAAGACGACAAATGATGGTGTTTAAAATTTGATGTGAAACGTTGTGGCAACGAATGATTTCACTTAACCAATACGCATTGTATCTGCACGATTGATTGTCAACCGTCACGTTCTGTAAATTGTAAAAGTTATGGTGGTGATACAGGATGTCATGGCTTGGAGTTACATCAGACCGGATTGCTATCATACCGGATTTCTGTTCGTACCGAAGTAGTGGTTTACATGCACAAGATTACCCGACAGATCTCCTGCACTACGGTGACGATGATGATAGCCTGATTGCAAGGATGGCTATTATTATCCTGAAAAAAACCTAAAGTATGATTTTTTGATATTTGCCCGAACAAAGTTTTCAAACATACTTGAATATAAGTATCGCTGGCATTACTATGCCTTTATAAGTGTAATATTCAATCAATTATCCGAAGGCTCTGATTTGAGACCGAAAAACCTTGATTAAAAGCTAACTAAACAATACTGATAGCAGTATCGTGGAATGTTTTAACAAGTAGGTCCCTGCACCTCACTTATCTCACCTCTGAACAAAATCCACCTGGTCTCTTGCCCACCTTCTCAACTATGAACAAATGAAGGATACGATAAAAAGAAGCAAGGCGTTATTGTTGGCAAAGATCCCAATCAGATTCAATTACTTGACGAGATATGGGTCGTGTCCGTAAAACGTAACGTTACGAGACTGATCTCCATTCGTCATTGACTTTTCCATTCTGGGCGTGGATATCATGGGAAAGTAACTGAGCTAACTTAACATGTTAAACACCTTTCGTTTACTATGGCACTTGACTTTGTTTTAATCGTAATCTCACAATTTAAAGTCGTTGCCTAGAAAACTAGGATTTGCAAGACGACCTTTGAAGGAAGAAAGGCCTAAGGATAACGTGGGAAGTTACTCAGCTCCTCGAACTCGAACGTCTTCATTTGTCCCTTGGTTTGCATAATACAAGATTAATTGATCCATTTCAAATATCTCTTTAGAAGATCCATAAATTTTGCTTCAATTCCATATCAGATGTATATATATTTATAAAAGACTGTCTTAGGAACAGTCAATTTTATATTGGCATTGATTTCCAAACAAGTCTTCATTGACGTAGCATTTTGTTGTTTACGCAATGGAAAGGCAAACTGATCGGCCTTGTTATAATTTAATTCTGTTAGTCTTATTCGGGCTTGTTGTTACTTGGTAATGGTATGTTTATAATTTTGATTTTTTTATAACATAATGAATAAATGAAGGATTTTTCCCTTGCGAACCTGGGAAGGAGAACTAAAACCTAATATTTATGATAATTAAAGTTTACCTTTCGTCAATTTAGTGCATATACAAGCCATACCTCCTGATGATTTATAAATCCTAAGTTCTTTTATTCAAATTTAGTCTGCTGATAAAAAGCCTTTGAATATGGCAACAACTGTTCTTGCCCCCTGTTTTTACTTTAGGCCTAATAGTGCCTATGTATCAGACCTCTGTAGCAGAGGAAAGTAGATTATTTCTTAGCTTCTTCATCATAATAATCATCATCTTTTTCTTCTTCATTATCATCATCATCATCATCATCATCGTCATCATCTTCATCATCGTCATCATCATCATCGTCATCATCATCATCATCGTCATCACCATCATCATCTTTTTCTTCACCATCATCATCATCATCATCATCATCATCATCATCATCATCATCATCATCATCATTATCACACCATCATCATCATTATCATCAAAATCAACATTATCACC
>JAAAKL020013705.1:0-12323 GCA_010016065.2 Carybdea cf. marsupialis auct. non (Linnaeus, 1758) | reverse complement strand
ACTTTTTAAGGCTTACTTTTCAAATATCTAAGAACATTTTAAGCCTTGAAGAATTCCGAATGTTCTTATAAAAAAATAGGTGCATAACAGTTAGGGTGATGGTTTATTAAAATAGAACTTTGTAGCTTGTGTCGGCAAATCTTCTGTTTCCTTAAAAGTGATTTCAGGAAACTGGTCAATGAACCTCAAGAAGTCGCCGAGGAGATATCTTCTAACCTTGACCTCTGCAGATCAATATCGATTCGATCGATATTAGCAACTTGATCACGATTCGACAGTGAAAACATACCGTGCTTTAGCATCCACTTTTTATACTATACGTTATTCTGACGACTTTACAAAGATCTTGGTAAAGGTCTGAATTTTATCCAAGTCCAAAAAATGTATAAAAAACTGCCGCTGAATACTAATATCAAATAATAAAGCGACTGGCACAAATTACCAAGGCAGCCTCTACTTGACAACGAAAAATACCCGTGAGTATGTTATCAAACATAAAAATAAATATCGGTCTACCAAAACATAAAAATAAATATCAGATTTTCATAATATTGGCATATAAATCCTAAGCCCGAACCACCCTCAATAGAGCAATCGCAAATCACGAGAAAATAAGCAAGGCGTATTACCCCTTCGAGCAAATATCAGAACAAGCATTTATGTCTAAGTCAGTTTCCGATTGTTTCTTGACATTTAATAATCGATTTTAAATCGACGGTGGGCCTCTTGCGTCATAGAAGTTATTACAATATACAGAAACTTTGCCCCCTCCCCTGCAATATGCTGCCAGTTACCGGCATGGGTGTCAGTGTTATTTTTGAGGAAAGTGATCTATCTTGTATTAAGTGAAGGACAAATGAAAGGATTGAAAGTGCACCGCTCGATGTCACTCAGTGTGTCTAATCTGATGTCATATGAGTTGCTTGCGTGCTTCTTCAAAACCTTAATGCGGAGGGAAAATGTGACGTCACAATTTTGAAAAAGTGACGTCATCACTTTCTCTCCCCATTGAAGCGTGATGTAAAAAGATTCGTTGCAAAACGCGTGGCATTCCTGCACTTATGTAGTAGAAGTACTATAATTTTGGACCCTTTCCACTTCCCCCGTTCCACCATATTGTTAAGTTTGAAAAATAGCATTTTGGAGACTTGCATGTCCGTGCTGCTAGCAGGAATGGAACCCCTTTCATGTGGCAAGTCCCTTGCGTGATTTGTTCCATTTTCACCGAAATATAGTAACAACGTAACTTCTATTTGTCCAGGATTGTAGGTGTTGACTTGATATACACTTCTAAAATTTTGGTAGGCAAATGAACGACATTACATTTCATTCACGGGTGTATTCGAAGTCTGATTGATTGTGCTAAGAATTCATTTGGCGACAGGGAAATAAAACTATTAAATCTAATCATTGTTAGAAATGATGGTATTGTGCAAATTTGGAATATTGGAATATCTCCCAAGAGGGAAGAACGCAAAAGATGCCATTAATGCCATCGTACCATCCATTACCATTCATCTTATATTCAGTTCATGTGATGACTTCTCTTTGCGGTACATCTTTTGTCTCTTACCACAACGGGGTTGCATAACATTTGCCTTTTCATATATCATGTTTCCTTTCTTTCATATTTGACAGATGCGAAGTAATAGTCATGATTTCCTTTCTGTTTCTTATTGAAATCACCTTTCAGATTGTTAAAACCGAAACAGTCTTTAATTATCGCTTGCCCAGCTATGGATCAATTCTTCAAATAATCTATTTGATGTAAAATGGGAAAGAGATGTAGCAGATACCAGAAACCCTTTTTTCTGGTTTCGTGAACGGCACAATTGATGATACATTTGTTTGGCCCCCTTCCTTCCTCGAACATTCATTCCAACCTCAAACTTTCATTTACACTTAAAAACACGTACACTTCAAATTTGAATCGAAGATTGCTATTTTCACTATTTGATAAACAGGATGTTATTAATGATTATGAATATCAAGAATAAGTGTTCCCTGGTATTAAAAATAGTTGCGTTAAAATTGTATACAATAAAACCACATGTATTTCTAGATTTGTCACGTTATTGTGAAACATATAAGCAATAGAGATTTCACGTTTTATCACGTCAGCTAGTGAAGTACGTCGTGGACGACCAAGGATTAAAAGAGAAGACGCAAGAGGTAAATAAATTACCTATCTTAGCATTTGGATAACTTTGTAATCTCGGTAACTCAAGTCACAACTGTAATTGCTTATACGTTAGTTCATATGTAAATGATAGGATTCTGATTAATTTACATTTTTAATATTTACAAATGTGAATCGAAATATCAACTTGTACAGGTCAATGTCAACTTATTCATCTGTTTTCAGTTCATTGAGAGTTGGTCTTCGCAATGTCATATCTTGAGTTTTCAATAGGTTCCATGAACGCTGTCGTAGGTAAGGCTTACACTTCCATTACTATGTCCGGCAATCGACTATAAAGGGTATGGCAGTAAAAATGATAGTATTGTCATCAAGAGGAAAATGTCAGCTGAAAAGCGAACTCTTTCTATTTCCACTTTCCATCCTTCCTTCCAGAGAAAGAAAAGAACATGACACAACTGGTTCAAAGTGCATAATTTGAGAGTTAATTGGTTTGTAACAGAGCAAGACATTCAGGGACTCCATAAGGCGAAGTCTATCCATTGCTAATGGTACAGGTTTTAGGTATTCTGCCAAAAAGTGGCCGCTAGATAGGGGTGGTTTGCAAAACAAGTGAACAGTTCCACAAATTCGGACCTTGTGTCCGAATACGTATTTTCTTATAGGATATTACTTTTTGATATATTACTTATGCTTTCATAGGAAGTTTAAGTTCCCTAAGTTTTCTTTTTAATTTCATTGATGAATTAGCGCCTTTTAAAATTCTCTTAGGCATCACCTTTTGTGGAAGAAGGCTGTGACAGGGCCATCCAACCTAAGGACCTTAGTTCAACCGTTGGTAGAGAAAAAAGTCCCTTGTCCACAAGGTTGGTAAGTAAACAACACACCTGGTAGAGAAAGAAATCCCTTGTCCACAAGGTTGGTAAGTGAACAACACATCTTGTAGAGAATAAAGTCCCTTGTCCACCAGGATGGTAAATGAACAACACACCTGGCAGAGAATGAAGTCCCTTGTCCACCAGGTTGGTAAGTGAACAACACACCTGGCAGAGAAAGAAATCCCTTGTCCACCAAGTTGGTAAGTGAACAACACACCTGGCAGAGAAAGAAATCCCTTGTCCACCAGGTTGCTAAGTGAACAGCACACCTGGTAGAGAAAGAAATCCCTGCAATCATTTCACTTATTATTTTGTAGTCCTTTATATTTACCGGTTAAAGAGTTTCTTGGACACACAGAGGATGTTTTGAAGCATTGCTCCAGATCTCTGATATACTTTCATGACGTGCTTTTTCTTGCGTATCGATCCCCTGTGATTTGCATAATATCAACTCAATATGCAAGGATCGGTAGTGAGGTGCCGTTGTGAGAGTTCGTTGCTTTGTGAGGGTTAGAAACTTTGGATGTCTAGGGTACTTAATAATTCGATAATTACGTAAATTTATATGTCGTTTACTCCCGGTGTCTACTATACTGTAATTCATCATGACATCGAGCAAACTCACAACACTCGAGAAGTTATAGCTGCGATGGACGATATGTTTGCTTGCACTATTTCGTCAAGCACATTAGATACACTATTTACTTTGCATTACCTTTTAAACAAGAGTCAAAGGAGTAACAGAGCACGAATTAAGAACTTGGATCTTAAGGGATTGAAAAAAGCGGAAAATTAGGAGTGTGACTTGTATCAAGATGTATTTCTGACATTGTGTCCTTCGCGAACTACCCCAGGATTGTAAATAGTCAAATTTAGTTACTCACTTTAAGAACAAGTATCATTTACTTATTTTTCAAGAGGAACGTCCTGTTGTTACCAGCATCTTTATTCTGGCGTCCATTGCTCAGTCTCAAAATTTTCATCTTCCTCCTCAAATGGCTTGGAACTCTTACCCCACCCCAATCTCTTGGGAAGTAGTAATTGAAAGCGCTGTTCTGCTAGTAAAGTTCAGTAGAGATAGACTCTCAGGTTCATCATCAATACCTGAGTCTGTTACTGTGTAGACACAAACTAAGATGTTTCACAAGAGGAGTTGTAAAAAGAAAAAATCATATTCATACACAAGTCCGTGTGTTGATCTGTTAGCTTCAAAATTACAGCCTTCCCCTAAATCGACATACTATAGCGAAAAGCAAAAGAGCACCATGCTACAAACAGATTATCATCTTCTTGTAAATAACAGTATGAGACAGTAAAAATTTTCCCGAACAGTCAGAAGGGTCTTTACGTTTTTGACACAAAAGCCAAACGTCAATTACAGATGGTCAACAGAAAAAGGTTCTGATTGCTAGTATCAGTATCTCTCTCTCGGACTTGTAGTTGAGCACCGTAATTTTACAACAAAGATTTCTTACACCTTAAGTAGTATTTCATATACTTATGAAATCTTATTTTATGATTATATCTCTGTTCTATGTATTTGCTTTATAAATCCTTCTTCAACTCATAAGTCCGATCCTTCGTTGCAAACTCTTTTGTGGAAAAGAAGACGATTGTTAAGGCCATACGTTAACAAAGAAATCGCAAGGTTAGCCAGCAAATGACAATAGCGAATGCCACTGGAAGATTGTAAGGAGTAGTAGATGAACAGCCATTGATGTTGCATTTTCTCTTGGCAGGCAGGGATGGTGTTTTTATTTCTGTAATTTCAACATCATTCTGGGGATAAAAAAATGACAAAAGATATATTATCGTGAGTACCAATTTATGGAAACACGTTATACTCTGAGAAGCATTTGTGCTACAGGCAATATTCCATTTAAAACTTGTATCATTTAATTTTTATATTGCAAGTAACTCCTTTGGCCCATTCGCATGCAAAAGGTACAACTGTGTACAAATCTTATTTCGTAAGTTACACGCTGTTATGATCAATTAAGATTTCAAGAAATTTTATAACAAGAAAAAATAACTAACAAGCTGAATACCTTAAGGATGGTGTAAGAAATGATAAAATGGTAGTTTGTATGTACATATATCAATAACGTAATTAGTTTGCCCTGGAAGGTTTGGAATAGTCGTGCTTGTGGATGCTAGCGACCACTTCTGACCATGCGTATAAGCTAATCACGTGATACAATCTCTTCTCTACGAGCGCTAGCACTCGCAGTAAAGTTCAAAATATTTTCCATGCGGTTGCAAGCAAATACTAGCGCCAAGTTTAATAACATCAGAATTCATAACAGAATTCATCAGTCCAGATATTAATAAACTACGTTCATGTTAATAAAAGAGGGTACTATACTCCCATGCCTCCTTCATATCTCCCTTCAGGATAACATCTACAGTAGTTGCTAGTAACCATAGAAAGTGGATAGAAAATCTTCTCACAAATTAAACAACTGATGTGCTTACGTAACAGTCACTGTCACTTAGTATTTTGTTGTGTTATTGATAAATAAAATAACAAGTAGCATTGACAGTAATGATGATGATGATTCAAAAATCTTGCATACCACTTAAATAAAGCATAATATATAAATAAATATATATAAATAAACACTTAAAAGCGTGTATCAACAGTGATGACGCGTGGTTTTCAAATCAGTGCATACCTGTACGTATTCCTGGGTTGGAGAATATTTTATTGCCGTATTGATTCGCTTCTGCTGATTAACCTCCTTTAACTCATCCACCATGTCTTTTGTCCATTTAACTGCCGCCCAGTTGTATTTTCCTTTAGCACTGCCCAAAGAAAATGATAATGACTTAAGAGAGCCTATGAGAAACAAGCCTGACAACTCCACGACAGAATAACTGATATTTCTATAGCGTGATTGTTTCTTAGGACGATATGATGCAAGGTGTATATTTAAATTGATCGAATGTAGGTCTACTCTTCCAAAGCAACAGATAATATAGTCTTCTCTTTCCTACAACTTTCCCACTTTTATCATTCCGCAGTAGGCTGAGTCAAGGATATTGGCAATCTCTCATTGTACCTCCTGATGAGCAGAGAGGTATAAGCCCTGTTTGAGGGCAGGATACTGGCTTCGTCCTTGGGAACTAATGTCTCCCTCTGAATGACTCTCTGCTTATTAGGAGGCGCAATGAGAGATCGTCAAAGATATTGGCCTCGTCTACCCCAATTGACTGGAGTCTTTCCGAATTAAGTGTATCTATCTTAACCTAGATGTTCTTATCTTTCTTTTTCCACGTGGTCCAATTTCTACTACTTACCGACCTAAACCGTCCTTTTGTTCCTCTTCCTCTTCTTTATATTCGAAAAACCTCATAAGCTAATTTTTCGTGAGCTTTCTGTAATGCCTTCCCCGTCCTCTTTCTCTCTGATATTAATTTCTTCTATTTTCTTGTAAATGTGACCGTATGTCTACCTAAACATGGCGGTGTGATATTTTATGTATGTAGAATATGCTGTATGAAAACTGTTGGGCCATTATAAAAAATCCAAAAACATCTCCAATAATAAAAACATCAACAAATCAACTGTCCAAAATAAACTATAAATAAAATATATAATTAGAATAATGGATAATACAATTCAAAATCTATATTGAATTAAAAAGTGTAAAAGCATGGTTTATAGTATTAGATAATTGGCAATTATCAACTGAGTAAAACATGCTAGAATATGGCAGAGATAGCTATAAGAAGGGTCAAAATGAACTGGTTTATCAAATGGGCCTTTTCTAGACGTGTTTACGATAGATAATACTGAAAGAAAAGGATATAAAAAAGGTGTGAAAGAGGAACTTTTTAAAGCTGATATTTGACAACTCTGTATATCAGCAGGGAAATAGTTAAAAGTGAATGTACAAACCCTGTTCTCTTAGATTGAACTTTTTAAAAAAAAGAACCCTTTAATTTTTGTCAAAAAGTTACTTGCACCGGTAGCGTTTTCAGGTGAGGCCACCGTACCGTGGCTCCCATTCAGCTTAAAGGCGATAACTTTTCAAGTAACAATCTGCTCTTACATGAAAGTTTTTCCTTCATCAACTTTCGTTACTGTGTATATATATAAGTGTTTCAGAGTGGTTTGAACCCAACCATAAATTAGGCTTACAATCCAAAAAATTGTGCAAAAGTGACGTTATCATTCAGGGCCATGACCGCCTTCCCTTCCTTAAAGATTTTCTTAATATGTCAAAGATAGCACCAGTTTCTATACCTGCAGCTGAATAATTGGAGATTTTAGATCCAGTAACATGAAGTTTATTTTCAGAGCTACGTGTAACTCTGCTCTAGTCTTGTCCTTGCACTAGCTAATCGGTACTGTCAAGTAAGCGGCCTCGAGCTAAGAGTTAAAACGAAAACGATTTCTCTTTGCTGAGCTTGAGACCCCAATATTCATGATACATCTGAGCCAAGAATTGCAAGTGGTTAAAGGTCATTTTTCCCATCAAGTAGTAATACATATATGAATGAACGATAGTGTCTGTGTAAAGTAGATATTTTTTTTAAGTAGGAATATTAGCATCGGCCAACATGAATTACTTGATGCAATGTTTCCTCCCTCCTTTCACTTATCATTGAGATAAACAACAACTACTACTCGGCTTTCATTTCAACTTCTTTGAATATAGTCATATCACAGATTGATCTGAACTTTTAAAAAATTAAGAGCATTCTATCAAAGAAGTGTTGGCGCTATGAGCAGCATTATTTACTTGCCATCAGAATTGCACACGGCAATAGTATAATAAGACTTGGAACTCGAAAGCGTACCAATTTTAGAATACAAAGGGTTACCGAGGCGAATGCAATGAGGAAAATGTCGAAAAATACCTAAACAAATAAATTCCAATGTTAGTAGCTCACAATCAAATAGAAAGAAATAGGTCTAAAATAGGCGTGTGCCGAACGACCTTTTTCTGTCTGCATAAATCAGGATCCAGTTGCCTCAAGAGGATCTACTCCAGAATGATCTGATTAAGAAGTAACCTGGCTCGTGCTAAGATCGTGAAACAAAAGTCATTTTGATTTTCGGTGCACGAGTTATTCAAGACTAAATGCCTAGAATGTTAGAATCGGCATCGGTTTTACAAACACAACATTGCTTACAGGGTCACAAGGTTGTACTCGTGTACAGCATGACTTATTTCTTAGTCAGTTTTGCGGACACTGATTCGTATTGTTAAGACCAATCAGACAGTCAAGGTTCTGATTTTGACGATTATTCAATTTCTCATCATACAGTCTTCCAGAGTTGAGGAACGAGTATGTAATTTATATTTGACTTTGTTCATTATCCCATTTGAGATGCACTCCCGAAATGTGCAAGGTGAAAAGACTTACAGTAGCGCAAGGGTGGATGAATGTTTTTAATGTCAAAATGAAAATTCCGGGCTTTAACCGATTTTAGGAACTATTGGAAACTGCGTAGCATTTTAGCCGATGCTGCTAAAAATTGCTTACGACGGCTGAAGAATGATGAGGATTTGCTTATTCTCAAGCCAGAAATAGTAAATAATTTTGTGTACTACCTAACGAAGATGACTATCTATTACCATGTGAAGGATAGGTCGAAGTCAAGAATACTATTTGGTGACCCTGTCAAAATTTCTTTCCAAAGTGAAAGCAAACTCCGAGGCATGTTGTCCGATGTTATCCGACATTATCCGAGGGCAAAGATAACCGCCTGGCTCCTTCAGGTTCAAGACCTTGCATAGTGGTTTACCGAAAGTTAACAAAGGTGGCCTACCATTACGATACATCTTGACATCAATCGCTTGTCACTCTTTTATATTGTCACTCTTTAACTTCTAATCAGGATATCACTTCTGACCCTTTTTCATTGGTTACTAAAGTCTGTAACCAATCCTTTGATACTGACCGTATTTACATGGCTAGTTCTGACTTTAGTTCTTAGTTCACCGACATTCCTTTAGATGAAACTATTTAGAATTGTCTGTCGAATATTTTCCCTAATCTATCCATATCTAAAGATTCCCCTTTGGGATTTTCCAAACTATGTGGGATTACTGTTCAAAACAACTATACATTTGGCAGTTTATATGATTATGTCGATGGGTTGGTATGGGTTCCCTTCTTAGGACCACCTTAGCTTATGATTCTTGTTTCACGAGCCTCTACTCCCCCTCTTTAAAATAGGAGATACGTCGATGATTATTTTATTATTTTCAAGTGTAGTGACCAGTTCCCTTCATTAATAATTTGTCTTGACTCTAGATACCGTAATATTAAGTTTACCGTTGAAACGGAATAGAATCGGAGCTTACCATTGATCGATGTCCTAATAAGCTATTCTAATAATATGTTTTCCAAATCGGTTTACCACAAGCCTCTTTTACAGGCATAGTCTTATTCCTTTTTCGTACAAGAAAGGTTTTGCACTTTCATTACTTTTCAAACTGTAAGTTCTTTCCTATTGAAGTCAAATCCTTACAGGCCTATTGATTTTTGGATTCGTATTTTATGGATTAGATCTTCAGTCACTTCCCTTTTAAAACTCAATGTTCCTACGCATATTATTGACATTTGTCTTCCTTTAAGAGGGAAACGTAAGTCTACTTATTTCCAAATTTAGACCTGGGTTCAATATCCAAGATTCTCTCTTCTGTACTTTTATTCTTTCCTTGTGTTAACTGCCACTTGCTTATCTTTCACTTTTTATTACAATTTTTGGACTTTTTCTATGCTAACGATTTCCTTTAGAACTTATCCAGGCTAGTAATTTTCTGTACTCTCAGAATTCCTAACATTTTTTTTGATGATGCAAGTTAGCTCGACACTACTTGTAACTTCCGTAAATATATCTTTGTGATGCATATGACGTAACATTCATCGAAGCATCTAAGGCAGAGTTAAAAAGCAAACTGAAGAACTTCAAGACAATAGTTTGAGATTGTGCCTAAACTTTTACGCTCGGAAGACCTAAGCATCGGTAATAAATGGAAGGAACGAACAGCCTATCAGAGTTAATGGTGAAGGTATACAGTTAGTCAAACAGCTAAGTCTAAGATAGCGACAGATTTCACGAAGTTAATCCAAGAATTTATACTGCTTGAAATTCAACAATAAAACTAACGGCAGTCTGAAAATCAGGAAACATCAATCAAGACCGTTAGGTAGTGCTGGATAAGAATTAGTTATTAAGCACTCTGCTGTATGGAGCAGAAAACTGGACTTTGAAAAAAAGACGATGTGAAGGAAGATGTTATTATTATTATTCAGATAAAAAGGAGAAAGATGGAAAAATATATGAACTGAAGATATTTATATTTTAACGTCAGTCTTTGTATCTCTTTGATGCGGAACTGTATCAGGCATGCGTCAGTCGTTTGGGTCCTTTCCTTTTTCTTCATGAAAAAGGAAGACTAGAATGTATTGCTCTAATCTTAATAAAAGGTAAAATAAGGGGAAGGGGGGGAGTAATAGAGGAAGAAGAAGAGCAAGCTTGGTGGAAAGCATCAAAGGATTGTCTAAAGGAGTATCAAACGCCTCAACATTGCACGGAAACATGATTATTCTGACTCGAATGGTACACTGGGTCCCACTGAAGCTTTGGTGTAATAGAAGATAAATTATTTCTGATGAGAATTCGATTTGCACCCATCAGTTTATATTTCTACTAAAAATCCTATTTTCGTTTGTTTTTATTAATTTCTCCTAAAACGTTTTATCAAAATAGCTTTCCTTCCGTTTCCATTCCGTGACGCTTTTCTCTTTACTAAAGAATATTAGAGGCCTCCATGACCCCGAAATTAAAAGCAAGTTAAAGTACCTTTCCTTGACCTGAAATTGGGATGCAGCTATGATGGAAGTAAGCAAGGATATAATGTATATAAGGCTGCTACTCGTTTGGTGTCCACACTCTACGAGCCATGTAGGAAATATCAACAAAAGCAGTTCTGAGCTTTGTGCTAAAATGTCAACTATAAGAAACATTTAAGTGGTGTAACTTGGAGAATATCAGTAAAGCAGAAGAGTATAAATTGTTCAAGTTAAGTCGTGCGGTTTCTCTTAACGCAACTCTGACAAAACCTTTCTTATTTGATCAAAATGGCATTTGAAGCAAATTTGTGGGCTGAAATTACCCAACATAGCGACAATCTCTGCCTCTGTTGACTAAAGATAGTTAAGCAGAGCCGCAGTAACCGCAGGACCAAATGCAACTCCCCCCCCCCCCCCCCGCACGTTTGGTAAAAAATTTGTTAAGTGTGAATCTAATACATCGATATTAATTTTGATTGGAATATTCAGCTACTCTGTGCAGTGTTAAATAAATGTACAGTACAATGAAGACCTGTGATTTTAATAAGATCAATTAGAGAATTATGGTTGCACATCAGTATGCAATACACCATTCTAGCCTGTCAATCAAGTACTATCTATTAATCAATCACATTGCTGGACGAGAGAATTTTTGCGCAAAATTTGCTCGCGTTCCCAGTGTCTGTCAAGCAATGCCAGATTTAAGCAGATTGTTAGTTTTTTTTATCGTTGATTGACGTAACCTAAATACAGATACCAGCTATTACACTTATGGTGTAAAAAAAAAGAGAGAAGGCTGTCTTTATTTTGTCAAAGCTTTTCGAGTATCGTTACTACACGGCATTACTTTGGAAGCACAATGAAGTTGTTACTTACTCCTTTTTAGCATATTTCTTTGCAAACTTCTCTTCATCCCGAAACCAGGAGGTGCAAGCAGCAAACTTTGGCTGCTTTGGATAGTATAGCAAGAAAAAGACGCACATTTCTTCCTTAGTAGAGATTCCACCCTAAACAGCAAAACACAAAGAGGATGAAAGAAAGTAATAATCGTAGTATTAATCAATGCGAAATATTGCTGATATGGTGTTAGAGCGATTTCATCGTATGTACGTTATTCACTACAAGAGTAAAGGAAGAGAAGTGGGGAAGAATCTGACAGTATCATAAAGTTATTTAGTGTAAGGTGAAATAAAGTGAAATGACCCCTGTAATATGGCTGTGGATGCTTATCAGACTTTTTTAACCTTAAGCAAAGATGGTTGATGAGGAGTTGTAGAAACGATCTGGGACGAAAAACATAGCATTGAACCTTTTTTCAGTACATCTGGCATAATTTAGTATATCTGGTATGATGTAGTATATCTGGTATGATGTAGTATATCTGGCATAATGTAGTATATCCGGTATAATGTAGTATATCTGGCATAATATATTATATCTGGCATAATATAGTTTATCTGGCATAATTAGTATATCTGGCATGATGTATT
>JAAAKL020013704.1:0-12323 GCA_010016065.2 Carybdea cf. marsupialis auct. non (Linnaeus, 1758) | reverse complement strand
ATTCGATAGAAAGCTGGTCTCTAAATGACCAGAAAGGCTTAATACAGGTTGGTATGTCCTTTACATGATCAGGAAAATCTTTACGAATAAAGGTAAGTAGAACTGACAATGTTTCATCTTTTGCAGTTTCTTCCTTTAACTCTTCAAGTTTTGTGTTACTAAATTGAACAAAGCATACAGTCACATCAAGGGCTATGGCACTATCTGTGATTGTTTTCGGTAAACGAGACAAACAGTCTGGTAAGACCATGCTTGGACCAGGTTGATAAGCAATTTTGTAGTCATACTTTTGAAGTCGTAGTAACATGCGTTGAAGTCTCGTTGGTGCAGCAGTTAAAGGCTTCTTTGATATTATCTCTAAGGAACGATGATCAAATACAATTGTAAAATTTTTATGAAACATGATATTTTATAAAGATATGTATGAAATCGTTCAGCACCAAATACACAGGCTATTAACTCTCTTTCAATATTATTATATATCGCTGTTCAATTGTTGTAAAGCTCTTTGATGCATAAGCAATTGGCTTTCCTTGCTGGAGGAGAGCAGCACCGAGGGCATGTTGGCTTGCATAAACGTGAACTTCTATTGGTAAGGCTGGATTAAAATATGCAAGACTGTTGGCATTAAAAATTTCTGTTTTGATAGCTAGGAATGCACTGGCATGCTCTTGGTGCCATTGATCAGAAATGTCCTTGTGAAGGAGTTGTCTTAAAGGGTGGATCAATTTACTTAAGTTTTTTACATGGGGTGCTACGCAATTGACTAGACCAAAGAATGAGTGTAGTTCTTTGACATTTGAAGGCTCTTTGATTTCTTTGATTGCTTGTATATTATCTGCATCTTGTTTAATACCATCTGAATTGTATATGTTGCCAAAGAATGTTATTTCACCCGGATTTATGAAGCATTTCTGTGGGTTGAACACTAAACTTTTGGCTCCTGCACGTTCCATAAGCTTTGCTAAGTTTGAGTCGTGCTCAGCTTAAGTTTTGCCAAATACTGTAATGTCATCAGCAATTGATATTTCTCCCGGCAGACCTTGTAGTATTGAGTCCATTGCTTGTTGGAACATGTCCTGACTTTTGCATAAACCGAAGGGCAAACGCCGGAAGCAATGTCTGTCGAAGGGGCTATTAAATGTAGTGAGAAGTTGGCTTTCTTCATCAAGCTGGATGGACCAGTAGCCTGAACGAGCATCAAGTTTACTAAATATACAAGCACCTGAAAACTTGTGAGTTAACTCTTCAAGTGTTGGAGTATGATGTCGTCTCTGTTTGAGGTTAGCATTAATGTCGCGGGGGTCTAAGCATATACATAATGTCCCGTCTGGTTTTTGAACATATGTGATACTTGAAACCCTATCAGTTGGTTCGTCAACAGGTCCAATGACTCCTAGATCACACATACAACTAATGGCGGGTGGGGGCGGGGGTAGTTAATAGCAATATCTGGGCTATTGTTTATCAGGAGCGTCTGAATCCGGTACCGTATTTGCAGGTCATGTCAAAAAGGCACTGCTTCATTAAAAAATCAGATTTACGATGTTCCAGTATCGATTCCAATATTGTGCCGCTGGATGTAAGATGGTTCTGTCTTATAGCAAAAGGAGGGTACTGTTATATTTTCCAGATCCTCATTATAATAAGTAAAAGTAAAGTAAAGTAAAAGTTTGCAAAAGTGAAAAAGAATGCTTCATTGAGCATTGACCCGAGATTTATCAAAATTAACGTCAAAAACCTCAAAATAACACATATTATAATTTCAGTCCATTTCATACCGTACTCTGCACGTTTTAACAACTTAATATAATTGCTACATTTCTTTGCTCGTCAATGTCATATGAGTGTATTTACATTGTGGTTGTACATACTATTTTGAGTCAAATACTACACCATGAAAAAGGGCAAATATACAACGTTTGGGCAAGAAATGTGAAGAGGGCTTTTAGTATGTCAAAAATAGATATACTGGGGAAAAAAGGGGCAGCGAAAAGCATTAAAACCTTTAGTTGCAAAGTGATATTAATATTACTGCTCATCACACTCACCCTTAACAGCAAATCTTTCAGGCTTAAATTCCATTGGCTCTGTCCAAAACTCTTCTGATCTATGAATATAACAGAGTGGTATCTGAATGCCTTGTCCCTCTGGTATACGTACACCTCCCAGTGTAATTGGAGCTACCGTCTCATACGCTAAGAGCGGAGCAGAAGGGTAGATGCGCAATGATTCCTTAAGAATCCACTCTATGTAAGACATTTTTTGTACTCCCTCCTCAGTAATATCCGAATCGTGAGGAGAAATCCTGAGAACAGTCTGTCTCCCCTTCTCTTGTTTATCAGCATTGAGGGCTAAAAGGTACAAAGTCCACGTTAGGCATGCCCCTACAGTGCCGAATCCTGCCATTATGAAGACCACCACATTACTCTTTAGGACTTCCAAGCTCATTTTGTCCACTCTGTTTGCATCTGCAAGCCTCATCATCAAGTCTAATAAGTCCTGTCTGTACTCCAACTTGTTGATAGTGCCACCCTGAGCGTTCGTTTTCTTTTCCTTGCTTATGATAATCTGTATTAAAAGAAACAGGATACTCTTTGGCTACTCATCAACTATACAAATACGACATTATATCTGAAAAACGTATGCAAGCATAAAGAGTTGTGTTTTCGGAGGTGTTGAGGTACGACAGGTATTGAAAGGAAAAAAATGAACACATTTGTTTTGCATTCTTAGAAGTCATTTTTGTCTTTTCCGAGCGTGATGTCACCTGATCTTCCTCTGTCAAACACAAAGTTACGAAACCTTCAAAGATAAATGTATCACTTCCCTACAACTGTAAGAAAAATGATTAAAATTATTTTGATGAAAATGAACGAAATCATATCAAAGACACAGCATATAAAATTGGTCTATTTCTGCAATCACTAAATTTATCCTTCCCCAAAATTGTACTGCATTGCAAAGGAAGTTGGAACAGCCGTGCATTGTGTCCCAAACTGTCAAAAAAGTTAAGGGGTTAGAAATATGGGGTAAAGTTCCATGGCCATTTATAGCCTTTCATACACTCGCAGTGTTCGCTGAGGTTTCATATATCGTTCTATTGTAACATGATAATAAAAAATATTCTTATGGACATAGTTACTTTGTTATTGCTGCTCACCAAATGCTACTCCGCATGTATCCGATTCCCTGCTCAAAAGAAAGACGCTTTCTGATAATGTGGGATATTGAGGCCGATATAATTTCTCTAATGGGTATATATGTCGCAAAGAGGAAAACTGAGAACAGAAAGTGTGTAAATCCTTATCTGAAGGGAATCCAAAATTGCACAGCGCTTGCACAGTAAAAACCACGGCAGTTCGCTTCTGCAAGCTTTCGAGAATTAAATCTTCTTCATCAGGCCATAATAACCAAAAGGTACTTTCTCCTCCGTTTGTTTGTATATTTGTAGGTGATAGCCATAGGAAACAAACCTCTAACGTTTCAAAATAGTCTTTATCAATAATGCTCCTTTACAAAATGATCCTACTTATAATAAACTGAAAACTAAATACGTGGCATTTTTTTACTTTAAGTTAATTGAACGGAAGAATGTATTTTACGGTCAGCTAATACGTTTAAACCTGATGGTGCTATTGTTCCTAGCTTATGTTTCCAAAATTCTTCCCTGCACTTGGGTGATTTGGGGTCAGTTTTGTCAATCAGTACTTCGATATCTATTTCAAAGCCGTGACGCCTTACCTGCTTGAAATGGCTTAACAGTTCTAGTTGAAAGTGGGCTCCGTTTTTGTTTGCCTTACGACTATTGGTCTTATAATTATTCCATCGTTTACGCCATTTTGTGGTGCATTCCTATACGTTCTACAAGCCACATATTTTGCATTGCATGAGGTATATGATACCCATGGAATTATAATTTAGTTCGTAATTGATGAAAAACCTTGTGCCCGCCTTGCTTTGACTTTTTTTTGTTTCTACCAGATGTTGGCATGTTTTACATCTGGGGTGCCCGCATTTAAAACAACCTTTCTTCTCTTGTACTTGGGGAACCTTAGCACGCACTAGGAGGTTGCCGCGTAATTTGCAATTTCTAAAGGCAAGAAAATGTACCGGGGTGAAGACAGTATTCAATTTCTGGGCGCTGTGTAGTATGTTGAGGTTTTGCCTAAGTAGTTTATTAAACATACCAAATTTAGGATGATATGTTAAAACTAAAGGGACTCCTGTTTCGTTTTTGGAAGCAATACTATTGTTGGGATCTTCGGATCTTGCCAGCGCTTTCTGGATTTGGGAGTTCACAAGTGGTACCGGGTAACCTCTATTGATAAACCACGATCTAAGCTGTTCCGTGGCTACTGTGACGTCACTATTTTCTGAGCATAGGTTCTTAACTCTTAAGATTTGACAAAATATGACAGATGTTTTGCAATGGTGGGAGTGAGATGATGAGAAATGCAGGTATTGGTGTCAGTCAGTTGGTTTAAAATATAGTTTACTAATAAATGATGTTCCGTTTTTTATTATTGTCAAGTCCAAAAAATCTATCGATGTATAAACCAAATAAAGGAGACATGAATTGACGTTCCGCGTAATGCTTTTTCACTCTCTATATATTTATATATATATATACACATATATATATATATATATATATAAATGTATAAATTTAGCATAATAACTTAAAAAACTTTCACTTTTTCTGGGAAAAAAAAAAGGCTATAAAGGACCCCTAACGTAATTTATGTAGTAAGCCTAAATGTGATAAACCTGTTGGAAACTCGGGACCTTCTAAACTATGATATTTTGTTGGAATAATAATTGGGACCTTGAACAATAGATCTTGTTACATAAAAAGGTTTGATTTCAATGAGTGCTTGCCTTTTTGGTCTTTATTAAGTACTCTATCTCTGCGCACTGAATTCATACGCGCTTCAACATTGCCCCACTTGAAAATTAACGTACCTCGAAAGTAGGCTAAGGTATATCTCCGACTTCTGAGTTTATTTCCTCCAACAGAGGTCAAAACTGGTCCTCTTTCAGTCCGCGAGAAGAGATAAAGATTACGACACGTACTATTTTTGTCATCACTTTGTCCCTTTTTATGAATTTTGATCTGGGTATACGTTGCGATGTATGAAGATAATTTTGAAACATGCTTGTTTTGATTTCATTAATCTAACTAGTCCGCGTAGAGACCCGATCACGGAGGATGTACAACCAGTAGTATTTGATCACAGAAATTGTCAATTTTCTCAAGCAAGATGTACAATGCCTACAAGCTTTACAACTCTGGTATCGGATCTTCGTCAGAAAAAGCTTTCATTAGATAACGAGAAGATCAGAAATTTTAGATCTATATCTAACTTAGGTTTCCGATCTGAAATCATTAAGAAAGGAGTGGCTTATGACGCCAAGAAGCATATCGCCGGCAGCAATTTAAATTATATTTATTAATCTGCTTATTAATCCCATACTCGATTTATCTGCTGCTTTTGTCACAGTTGGTGAAACAGTGTTTCTCTGTAGGCTTTCTACCATTTCTGCTTCCGAGATAAGGCTGTTGACTGGTTCCAATAGGACGCAGAATGTCTGTGTGAGTGGTGGTGATTCTACTATTTGGAACACATTCTTTCGGAATCTCTTAAGGGTCCGTGCTGGGACCAATTTTATTTTTACCTCATTTTACCCCTCTTGCTGATGTTATCCATAATCAAGATATGGGATACCATTCATATGCAGATAATACCCCAATATACATATCATTTAGGTCGAAAAAGTTAAAAATTGAAAAGTCTGTAGTAGAGGAGTGTACATGGACATTGACCGGTGGATGTGTCAAAACATACTAAAAATGAACATTTGTAAAAAAATCTTATTGTTTTGAATGCTCGACATCTCATCCTGTTATCTATAAATTTCATTTCATTTCGTGGAAAAGATATCGAATTATCAAAATCACGAAAAACATGAGAGTGATATTTGACACATCTTTGTATATGGAACGTGAGGTAAACAGTGTCTATAAGTCGGCCCCCGTCCTTTTAAAAAATCTTAGTCGAATAAGGAAGTATATATTGGAAGGGCAAAAAAACATGATTCAGTCTTAAGTCATCTGAAGACTTGATTTTTGTAATACACGTCTGATTTTTCGGCCAAAAAATGGACCCCAGAACTTCAGAGGAGACCAATAGTGCCACTATACTAATACGCTTTTTTAGAAGATACAATGAAATCACTTCTCTGTTGATAGAGCTACACTGGATTCCAGCCGAGTATCGAATTTAGTTCAAATTTATTGTATTGGCTCACTAATATTTAAAGAATAAAGCACCTAGATATATGATAGACCTATTAAGTAACCAGCCACCAAGAAATAAGCGGTCAGAAAACAAACAGCCTTTAGCCATGCGAAAGTATAACTTTGATCAGGATTGCAAGAAATCCTTCACGGTTAGGGCACCAGAACTCTGGAACTTCTTATCGGACAATGTCAGCGATAAAGTGATGCCAATGGAAGGCATTTTCAAACTCATATTTTTTACTGAAGCCCACGGGTAAAATTATTATATTTTTATCATTATGTATTTTTGATACATCCCTTGGAACAGGTTTCATATTGTTTCCTTGTATATTCTGAAGCATTAACTTTGTAGAAGATGTTGTAAAGCTTGAGGTATACAGAATTAGCAATACGTAAATACATATCGTTATTATAGTTATTTTTATTATCATTTTTATTATTATTATTAACATCGAGACATATGTACTAAAAAAAGTTTCTGGTCAACAATAATATTATGTCCTTTATAAAGACTATCCTTGCCCGCTGTCATATTTTAATGTCACACTATTAATTGATTAATGGTATGGTTAAATATAAGTTAAAACCTTTAAAATATTCTTAATGTACGACTAAAGCCGTACGGATAAATCGTTTCCTATTTATTGTTTGTGTATTTTGTAAAGAGGAGTGCTTCAGCGATCTGCAGTTCGAACGTATTCGAGGATTTAAAGAAAATTATCATATGGTTTACAATTTCAATATGCTCGATGTGTTCATGTAGGAATAACGTGATGGCTACATTTTGTTTGTGTTGCTTTACTTGGGTTGCTACCGAATTCGTGATGTAATCAATGTAGTTACTGCTGCAGTTATATGAAACATCAGTACAGGCAATTCAGTGCACCAAGTGATCATCAATGCTTCATTTCTTGTTTAACATGTTTCCTAGTTTTCTGCAGCGGTAGTAAACACTCAAACTCACTTTTTTGGCGTTTTTCGTAGAACATGCCTTTTTTAATGGAATTTACGATCTTTCCTATTTGTCAGAAAAGGGTCACCATTGCCCTTGGAAATAAAGTATGACCTTCTCTTTTGGTTTATTTATCGCTTTCTCCTTCAAATAGAACTTTTTTGTGATTAGGGGTTTTTGATAGAAATTATGCCGATTAGAGCACATTGAGTAGACCCTGTGTAAAAATGTCTTGATAGAAGCCTTCTCGTATCTTAATGATAAAAAGTCTTAAGTTAAAATACAAGAAGGCTTTAATCAAGAAGGGAAATTAATAACAATAACCCTCAGCTGCTGTAATGTGCGTATTTGCATATTGACTTTTAAAGGATTAGCTGTTTTGCCAAAGACTATGGTTTAGTTGTTTATGTAGTAATGAGTTCCATGTTGATTTATGTGGAGGCGAGTGATGGGGAAGAAGACGACATAAAATGTCCCCTCTCGGTCTATCTCACAAATATACATGAAGAAAATATTACTTTGGCAACGATTGGAAAAATTTGCATTGCAGAAGATGCTCAACTTTCGTTTGTAACTTCTGACCCGGTAAACGTAGTCATTGTTCAATCTGTTTCGCTGAGTCCATTACAAGAATTTAATCCTGATACGGAGTTGGGCGCCAGACGTGCCAAACAATGGTCAGATTGGATGGCTGATTTCGAAATGTTCAGTGTTGCAAGTGGTAGCACTGATTTCAGGAAGAAACGTGCACTAATTACTACTGCATCAAGCCGGTTCATGAGCTTGCGAGATTTTTAGCTAACGTATTGACATAGGAGCAGACGATGATTACGACACTGTGAAGTCAATCTATTTAGGCTTACTTTTTTATGCTTACTTTTCATGCTTGCTATTCTTGCTATTCAGGCATGTAGTCCCCCCTCTGAAGAAATGTGATTGCACATGAAACCGCATGACTGAGTGTTTTGGCTGCAAAACTTGCCTTCATTTTCTGATTCTGCCACTGGATGTGTTTATTCTTTAATCTGTTTCCCATGTGCAATATATCTTTTTGTTGAATTTTATGCAGTTCAAGTACATATTGCCAAGATATACTTTGGTCACTCTGTGTTTTAAATACTTGTCACTGAATGCATTCCTTGCTATTTCAATCATGTGACAGATATCTAGTACTGCATAAGTACGCAGATCAGGGCATGATGGCTGGGGAAAATAACATTTTAAGATTTTGAATATCACAGCCAAGTTTATTTTCCATTGAAATGTTCTAGCTGCACCATCCAAAGCTACAGCCTTGACTTCAGAGCCCTTATCAATCAATATTGTAATGGCTTCCTTGTTTATTTGGCAAAAAATATCTGCTGTAACATTGTGGACTAGAAAATAGCCGATAAGTATTGACCAGGGTTTCCTAAGTCCACTTGCCATGATAACAAGAACATTGCATGCAATGGTGTCCTGCTCCTCATCTTTTAACAGCCCATTATCAATGTGCCCAACAAACTTTTGTTCTTTTTGGGCCCAAACAATTTTTTTATGGCCATTTCATCAAGGAGGATTACCATCTCTCGTTCTCCATCTTTGAACAGGCCCTCAATATGCTGGATTGACCTGTTCAGAAAACCTTGCTCATATTCTACATGTGAGGACCATGATCGTAAAATTGCAGGATGTGGAAGGTGGAGAAATTCCTGACAAACCGATATGCCTTGGGACTGTAGTAGTGAAGGAAATAAAAAATTCTTGAATATCACTTGTGTATCTTGAATCTGCAGTTTTATTTAGATTTGGTTGAGAAAAATCTCTCTTGTCATGTGGCCAAAGTTATTTGGGAAAGTTTCAGTCATGTCTGGTGTTAGCATTTTAGCTCTTTCAGTTGCTTGATGAGACTTTTTTATTTCTAGGAAGATTTTTCCAATGTAGTTGCCAGATGAGAAAATTTTTTCTTTTCAGCTTTTGTTCATACTTTTTCTTCTGTTTTCTTGGTGAAGCTGCATAAGAATGACCTTTCGATGCTCTCTTCATTCACTGTTGGTGTACTTTGTCCAGATCCGTCAGGTGTAGGTGACCTTTTCATTTTAGTAGGTGATTTCCTTCTTGTTACATGTTTTTGAAGATGTGGTGGAAAGTCAAATATAAATGGAGCAACACCTTCGTTAAGGACGTTCTGTAGAGGCCTTGTGCATAAGGCAATGATGCTGTATAGGTGAAGTCATCCTCTCAAAAGTGTTTTTTACATACCCTTGAATATGTTGATGGGGTTGAATCTTTTCTCCTGACAGCCACAATCCATTTCTTCAATAGCTCCTTCTTAGCATGTGGAAGTCTATAAATCAATTAATTATTAGATCAGGAACCTACTTGTTTTGTGTCACTCTGATTTTACCTACAAATAGTTCCTATTTCAGAGCTCACCACAATACAGCTAGGTAATACCCACCCTGTAAACCATAGGTATATGGTATAGGGATTTAGTGTTGCTTATTTTATGGTATGTTAGTAAACACGCACTGTATTTTTTAAAGATGACATTGGGTCAGGACGAATGTTTGCAGAATTGCTTTCCATTTTTATAACATTGCTAATTTCCTGAGCAGGGGTTCTCAATATTGCTGGATTTTAATTAAATGCCTTAAATGCATGTAACGTTTCACCAACTTGAGGAAAATATGGAGCCTTTTTTATCATGTTTATATGTTCATGAGTTGCTCATTAAATAGATCTATAGACTTATATTTTTATATCTGTAACTAGAGGATTTCTTAACTTAGTTTCCATACATGGTCCTTCTAGTGAAGATTTTCTATGAATCTTCCTAGTTATTTGTAAGAGTAGGTTAATATTATATGTTAATGTCAATCCTGGCATATTGACATTTGTATCAGCCAATACATCGTAGCGAATAACTGCAACATACCGGTCGACACATAAGGATACACATAAAGAAAGAAACAGACTTACAAATTACTTCTAACTATGTAGATGAAACCATGATGAAGAATATGAAGTTAATCCATAGTAATATTGACTAGTATAGATCACTTACAGTTAACTCAGAGCAACAACTGTTCTCTACGTGAGTACAAGGAAAACTAACTACTAAGTGAAAGGACAAACTATAACTTACACTCTACACAGGATATATCTAATGTATTTTATCATACTTTATTATCAAATCAGAAAGTGAAAAGCTTCAGTAAGAGGAAGTTAACTTTAGCATTGCTTTCATGGATGACTATTGAAAGTTGCATCACGAAGTGAAACTTCCAAGTAACTAATTAATATTCACGGGGCTGACACTCTCCTCACCTTAAAAGAAGTAGTGTCCTTATGGTAGTGAATTAATTCACAAACTGGTATGAATAACAAATATTCTTATGAATAACAGTTTACTAAAAATCTAAGCAATGTTTCTTGAGCTATCTTAAGGTATATCCACAATGAACATAATCGTATTGCTCCAATAGTATATTTTGGCACTTTATACATAAGAGGCAATCCTTGATAGTAAGGTATAATGTAAGGTTGCACTGGAACTACTTATTGGAAAGGTGTTTGATAATAGTGTAAATAATCAGGAGGTACAGGCTGAGTTGTATAGGTTGGAGTAGGTAATGGGGGGTAATAAGGGGTATAACCAGTATTGGTTGTAGGAGAAAGTTCGCTAGCATAGATAGAAGATACTGTTGGGTTACCAAGTGTGCTGTAAGGCAGAATTCGTATAGGTTGGACGTGTCCTTGTTGGTCTGTCTGCTGGTTGGTTAATAGGTAGTGGTGGGTCAATGGAAACTGATGTGTCTTGAGTTAAAGATGAGTGTGGTGAGACTGAGGTGGTGTTGCGTGAAGGTGAGGAGTTGATGGGCACAAGATCATCAGGATGAAATCCTACAAATTCATCATCGGATCCAGGATCTTCCACATCAGTTATGACTTGTGAGTGAGATGGTCTATGATGATACTTTTTGTTTTGCCTTGTGACATTCTTGGTTTTAACATGAGTTTTGGTAACTGGAAGCTGTTTGCAAGGATATTAAAGTTTACGATGAACCATCTTTAAAGCTCCTTGGCCATCTTCTCTACAAATTGTGTAGATACCAACCCAGAAGTACCCAGAGAACAGGCCTTGAAGACATTTGGGGCCCAGTAGGATCGAAGCTTACCAGGCCCTTCTTGTCTAACAAGATTACGAAAAAGAACACGATCTCCAATTTCAAGTGCTGGGGCAGTTTGGCCTCTGTTTCTACGTGCACAATATTGTTTTTTGTGCTTCCATGAAGATGCTTCAGCTCTACGGTAGGACTCTTTCATTGCCTGTGGCCACAAATTGTAATGTCTGAGCGCGCTATGTATGTCGCACTTGATATCAAAATATGAACAATGACGACTTCTTCACTACGTATCCAAATACAAGATACCTCTGTCACATTTCAGTACTTCAACTCCGTTAGAAGCCCTAAATCACGTCTGTTACATTTATTTTATATACCATAACGGTCTAGGAACTGATTACATCATACGTATTACACAAGTGGTCAATCATGTGATTTCTGTCCATTATTCACATAATCTATTCTTACTGGACACAACAGTCATTGACAAACTATCTATGTGTCTTGGCAATAGGAAGGGCATCAGCTAGAACAGAGTCGATAGGAAGACGAGGTTTGCGTCCAAACATTAGAAAGTAAGGAGAAAAGCCAGTGAAAGAGTTGTTGATGCAGTTGTATGCTTGGACTAATATATTTAAGTGCTCCTTCCAGTGACGTTTTGCAATTCCTCCGATGTATGCAGCATGTCTAGAATGGTACGTTTCATTCTCGGACATTGACCATAACCCATGGGGTGGTAAGGTGTTGTGCGAGAACTAGTCATACCACTCATGCTATTGTAAGGGCGGCGGCGCGGCAAGGCGTGACAGGAAGGCACGATACAATTTGCGATTAGCATTTAGTACTGTTCCAGTGTATATTATATCAAAACAAGGATCACCGTATCCAATGGCAACAACTGGCAAATATCGACTGAATTCTACGAACGAATTCCTACATGTGCAGTAGATCCGGCGAT
>JAAAKL020013703.1:0-12324 GCA_010016065.2 Carybdea cf. marsupialis auct. non (Linnaeus, 1758) | reverse complement strand
AAATGGTAAAGAATGTGATTAAAGGCTCTTTTCTTATGTCAAAAGTTTTAGTTTTCGCTGGAAGTAGGTGTGACCGAAAAAAATCTACGGCAACATCATAAATGTCAGGAAAAGTCACAAAATTAAAGGCCAAAATGTTGAATAGTTTTAGAGGAATCACGATTTAAAATCATCAGGGGTTGATTCAACCCCCTTCCCAAATGGGATTAGGGTTAAGCCAAGTACTACATACTTTATTTGCTTTCATGGTTCCCAATTCTCATAGTGAAATATTTCAATTTATATTACAGAAAGACCTCACAAAGACTATAGATATCTAGATTTAAAGGTAGACAAAACAGCATATATAATTAGCATTATAATTTATTTATCATAATTTATCATCATCTATTATACTGTGTGATTTCAGCCGTTAAGGAAATTCAGTTGACCACTTGCATCAATTACTATTCAGAAAGTGTCCCCGTTAACCGTTTAGATTTTTGTCATCTAAGACTGAAACCGAATTTGATTTACATGGTCTTTTTAAATTTAGTCTTCTCAGAAAAGCACTTTAACTTTCAATGGGCCTTATACATATCAATCTTCAGGAATTCACATAGTGCAGAGAGGCCTGCTGATGTGCAGTTGGGTTGGGATTCAGAGCACAAGGAGGGGCATTTGGCACATCCACTATTATTGAATTTCTAAGCAAGCAAACTATGTGGTACTTCAAATTTGATCTCATAATAAATCGAAGCTATTGTAGTCCAACTGTTTGTACGACAGTAAATTTAATTAGCAGAGGGTCTGTCTAGTGTCCCTTCTTCCTTTTCTTTATTCTGTGTTCAGGTTATCATTGTAGATTACATAGAGACCTATCTGAAGTGTTCAATGTGATAAATTTAAGACTTTTTTGCTATTTTATCCCAATTTAGACTCATCTGCATACGTTTCAATTAGTGTTGATAGTTACTGTACACTTCACACTGTAAGTGTAAAAAGTTTGGGACAGTTTACGTATGGGTACTTGAAGAAACAGAACACTGCACCCTAAAACGTATTGTTATTTAACAGTATGCTTAGATATTGCCGTGTAGGTAGGTAGAGGTGCTTCCAATTTTTGGAGCTGTTTTTAGTTGTTAATGCTCTATTTGTAACTAAAAATATTGTTGTGTGGTCGTCCTAATATTTTTCTATTGCTGTTGAGTCCCCCTTGCATTTTATTCTCGTACTTAATTTATGGTAGTTTTAGGAATTATATACTTTCAGCTGATGAAGTTGAAATCGCTTTTTTTTAGCTTGCAGACAATCAAGAGGTTCTTGCGGAGATACGTAAAGAAGAGAATGTTGATTATTCTGCGTTGGTTCCTAACATGCATGGACTTCATGCTGCTGTAAGTTTTTTTGGCAAATATATACTAACTAGTGTACAAGGTCAGTTAAGGGCGAGACCCTTATAAAAAGTGCCATTGATTATGAAAAGTGTCTTTTTATTAGGCTGGATGGGACTATAATGTTATAAGTTTGTTTTGTGACAAGCCTTATTTGAGAGACTGTTTATTCAGCCATTGGGGTTTAATTGAGTGCTTCTGGTGGCTTAATCATGATATCCTGCTGCCGTAGATTCTTGATATCACCAGAACCTGTTTTTAAAAGCAAGGTTTCTCATACTGAGGGAAACGCTGAATAATTGATGTTAGCAAGAATGCGTTTCAGGGCTACACAAGAACCGACTTTGTCATGCTAAGTTGTTGCTATAGATGCCTCACTTTAGTATGTGCAGGGCTGGCGTCATCGGTTCTGAGCCCCCCACCCTGAAATACATTATGAGGCTCCCAGAAAATAACATAACTTGTTAATGTAAAACAAGAGAGGTTTAAGTTTAACTAGCCACTAAAAATACAACCACTGTCGAATCCCGGTAACCCATGGTTCTGCTTAAGCCGCGGCTCACCCGCCGCTCCCAAATTTTTGTTTTTAAGCAGTTTCTTTCTGATTTGTTGGATAATTATGGATTTGTTGCGGATTTGTCGAGGCAACTAACTAAATATCCGCCGGTTATTGTTCTGGTACCATATTATCGCCCACTCAAACGATTTGGCCTAGATGTTAACTCGCGGTTCACTTAACCTGCGGGGGGTGTTAACGGGATTCCACTGTATAAAGCAGTTCATACATACTGCAGTAATAATTAATTGAAAACATATTTAGGTAACATTAACAACTCACTAACCGACCAACCAGACAATCAAAAAGGCTTCTTCCAAGCCTTTATTTCCACAAAAGTCGAGTTGCTTAGCAGTTGCATTTTCGATGCAAATCATTGCCGAGTGATTCAGTCTATCGTCGGTCATTGACGGCCTATTAAATATTTTGATCAACTTTAATTTGAATTTGAAACTCCTTTCAACCGAGGCAACGCTGACTGGAATTGTGAGCATTATTCTCAGAGCTATAGCTAGATCGCTATAGTTGTCCGCTATGTCGTTTTTGTATAGGCAGTCCTCTGCATTGGAAAGGTTTCCAGATTCTACCAAGCTAAACACTCGTACACATTCGCCATAAAGATCGTTGTGGTCAACATCTGCTGCCTTCTCTTCAAAATTGCTGCATGAACCGAGGAGAGTTTTGTCGTTGAATACATTACGTATGCTTCCCACTGCATACAGGAAACCAAATGTATTGGCAAAGTCAGTGATCTGGCTGAAACGCTCCTTTTTTGATGTACGTGACTTGACGATTAAGACCTAGAAGAAGTCAATTTTGACTTTTTGCTCTGCACTCTCAAAGAAAAGCATTTGATTTCTTCTTTTCTCCTCGGAGAACACCATGTCCACATTAAGCTCAGTTGCAGTCTTTTGTCCTGTCTCCTTTTCGCTACTGACACCATCAACTCTGTACTGTTCTGTAGCTCTTACTTCAGATTGCATCACCGACAAAGAAGCACCTATTTTCTGGAGTATTTTTCTTGCAATGTTTATTTGAGATAGAATATCATGCCAATATAACAGACAGGATAAATAGCCAAGCGGATAGAGCTTTTAGAAGTGATTGAGACTGAGAAGCCGCCATTGAAAGAGAACCAATCTAAGGGCTTTGATTTTTTAGCTAGCTGCGAAGCCCTCCATCTTGCCATAGAGGGGGGCCCTTACGCTGGCTCTGAGTGTGTGCATTTGTTTACCTGTTTTAATTCATTATTGGGATTTCTTGCATATAATAGGTCACATTTTCCTCATACTAGAGTAATTTCGTTTGGGTTATTTTAATCTTATGAACTTACATTTTATCCTAGATGGTACGATGCAGTATATGGCGTAAGATGTATTCATTGTTTGCCCATGCTTGCAAACGCACGTATCACTGGGTATGACATCCCAGATTTCGTGCGAGAAATAGCCGTCCAGGAGACAATGTTAAAGAAGTATTGCTGATAGAGTAGGCTGAAATTATACTCAAAAATTTGTAAAATCTGTTGCTTTGATGTGGAAAAAGCAAGAAAACCGTTGCTTTGCAGACAAAAAGAATTTGTCTTTTCATTGGGCCTTTTCGGCTAAACATTTGGTTCCACGGACACTGATTGGTGTAAACAACACCAATCTAGCAATCAGACACTTTCAAAACACAGTTTGGTATAAGTTTTGCTGAATTCTTCCTATCTCAATTCTGACGATTTTGTACTCTGAGGAGTGTCAGACGAAAAATGTTTTCGCTATTTCGTGCAGTTTTATTGTTTTGTATCACCAACAAACTATTCATAAACTTGTGTAAATAGAAGTGCTCAGTATAGAGGTAGTTTGTTTCGTTTCTTCAAACAGTTAAAAACTGGGATCAAGGAGATTGCCATTTTTGGTGCAGCATCGGAATCATTTAGCAGGTTAGTTTTGTTCACTGGTAATTCGTAGCCACTGTGTTGTTATTTGGTAAGTTTGAGAAAGGGAAACGTGGTTGAAAACGAGTCTTAAGATATGAAGAAGCCACCAAAAGGAGGCAATTGATAAGTTAAAGACCTGTCAAGATATGTAAGAATCGGAAGTTGGAAGAACGTGTAGTTTGTCTAAGTTTTCTTTCCTCCTCCTTTATCAGCTGCTTTGTCACTTACGTTCTTCATTCCATCATTTCTTACCTCCTTCCTTCCGTTGTTACTTCCTTGCTCTACTGTTTCCACTATCCTTATCTACTCGTTTCCTTGTTTCCTTGCTCTCTCCGTTTCCCTTTATGTGGATCTACTGGTATACACCCTCTTCTAGAAAGCATACAAAAGTGGAATCCCCGTTTCTTAATCAAAGAAAGTCAACTGACGATCGTCAGTCCATTTATAGCTCCTTGTTTGTTCCCAATGATATTTACATTCAAGACCTAGCCGATTACAGTGACAGATAATTTCTACAAGGGAAGGCAAGCGTGCTCCACACATATTTAGCTAGATATATAAATGGACTCTTTATGGTCATTCAGGACAGGATATTAAAATTGCATAATGTATCGACATGGGCTACACGGCTTGGTGTAGAGGCAAACTTGTGAATTCATTAGTTTTTACGGTATATCTTCTCAACCGTTTTTGTTGTGCTGTTCTTTGACCCTTGCCAGTAATTGTACCGACTGCACCATACAATACAAAAGCTGCGATGCTGCTCGCGAAACATAGTTTTCACTGTATGTTGTAAAGTTCAGCGAAGCATTTCCGGTTGATGTGTACGATAAAAGTAATATATCGTAATTGTCTAGATTTTGTAAGCTGTAATTTTGTTACAGACAATCTGTTACTCGTTTCGGGAACCTTTTAATTAGTGTTTTTTAATATTTAATATTTTAATATGATATATTAAGAAATCAAGTCTTGTCTTTTTGGATCTCATTTGAATGCGTTGGGTCATCCTCCAAATGGAAAAAGGAAGTCATAGAGGCACATGAATCAAATGCGCGTACGCTGATCGCTATTTTGCGAACTTTTTTTACAATTCATGTTTAGCTCTACGTTGATAGAAATACTATGATACTTTCCACTTCTCGCTAGCAAGCCCACTCTAAAGAACACATACCTTTGCAGCGCGGACTAAATGGTCTCAGTTAAAATTATTGTCGTAATATTTTGAACACGTCAGCAAGGGCAACAAAAGGTGCTTAGGTATGTTTTCAGTGGAAATTCTGGAAACCATGCACAGGATCTCAGATTTAATTGTTACGAAGTATAGGTTACACTAAACATTTGGTCAGGTTGTTAAAGGTTTGCAAGACTGAAACAGATCAGCTGCAGGACCTCGTTACACTCGAAAATGAAAATGTAACACGGTAGACTTCAGAAATAGTATTTTTCCTTTTGGCTGTGAAACCGAACACAAATTAGCACACAGGTGTAGAAAGGCAGAGGAACGGATGTGTTGGCAAAGCGGTACCTAAGTAAGAGAGGATACAAAAGTGCCGTTTGGTAACTGCTTGAGAAATAGCTAAACAAGACAGAAAAGTCACTAGTTACAATATGCTATCACAATCTACACTAACATTTGTTGAAAGATGTAATGATTTATTTAATCAGTTAGTACAGGGGTCATGCGAGCCAGTAGATTCGGCCCCAATCGCCGTCTATGTGCTGTTTAAACACTTTGTATTTACAATGGGATAAAGTTCGTATTCTAAAACCTATAGGAAGAACATCAACTGTTCCATAAATGAAAGTCTGGATAGATTCCGTGACGTATGCCTGGCTGCAAAGGAACATGGCATGAAGATTAGAGGGTATGTTAACAATGTAATTTTCGATTTCTTTGCAAACAGTTAAATCACTGTTATTGAGTAGATATTTGATAGTAAGGGCTTTATTCTTTGGGTATGATTTAGAAATAATATCAAAGCGACGTAAGTATGCTAAAGTAGAAGACAGTAAAAGGCTGGGGCAAGGTGATCCATGTTCTTACTACAGCAAGTTGCTGGCCCTTGTAGTGGGATTCATCCGCGTGAAAAAATTATGTTTAAATTGAAGTTTGGAAGCATGGAAAATATTGTGGAATACCTTGGAATCCGCCAGCTATCGCCTTCTTATAAAGAACGGCGGCCCTGTCGTTTTCAAGTGATTACAGAAGCATCGGAATGGCAAGGGGGTGTATTTGCTTTGGAAGTTGTTATATGCCAACCGTCTGGAGGTAATGAAGATAATCCGATGTTGAGGAAGTACATATTTGATGGGTGTAGGACACAGAGTGCGTCCTGAAGGATGTCTTGTACAGATGTAGGCACCAAGTCTGAAGTTCGGTGCACCTTTGATGCCTGGAGAGGTGTCGCAAAAATTTCGTTTATAGCTTGTCATTTCTGAGGGAAACTGTGATATTGACACTTTTACTAGGGAAAGTGCTTCTAGAAAGAGTTTTTCAGTGGTAATTGATTAACCTCCTTTGAGTAACTTTATATACTAGGGTAGAGGTAATATTAATTTCAGTCTGAAGAATTATTGTCTGATGTCTTGGGCATAGGCGCCTATAGTTATCATAGTACTTCTCGAATCTAGGATTTTCATCATGAAAGATAGCAATGTAACTACCTTTATGTTTTAAGTCTGAAGAGATATTAAAGAAAAGTGAGAATATGTTACCCCCGCTATTGGCACCCGGGACCCATGCCATTTTGGGGTGTTGCCCTACCAATTGAACTAGGGAAACCTAACATTAACCCTTACTCACCTACCTATGTTCACCGACGTCAAGTTTTGCACAAGATATTTATTTCCAGATTCAAATACGGATTTTGACGTCCCTAATTCGTGATACTGTCGTTATAATCATTTTTTTGTTGTTTAATTTTGACGTTAAAAAATGGCTGATGCTTACAAGTATATGTCAATGCTGTGCTACATTTCTTTTTCATTAATTATCTAATTATAAATGATTAGTTGTATTTAACTTATGTGTAGATACCCTTCTCTATCTTTAAGGTATGTTTCGTGCGTGGTAGGATGCCCATACGAAGGATACGTAGCTCCAGATGCCGTTTCTGAGGTAAAGCTACTACCGGAGTTTCGCATTTCTTTTATCAATGGCGATGTGACCAGAGATTTGAAAAGGAGGCTGTAGTAAATTGGCGTCTTTGCGTTTCTCAGCGGGCTGATGGATTGCGTTGAAAGGTGTAAAGAGAGCAGAGTCGGTTGCAGTACCTATGCCTCACTTATGTGTATCAACTGCAATGATGATATCGAACCTGAGTACAGTTTTAATTGTTAAGGTTTGAGCATGGACACATATATAAAATTCCCCTTGCACTTCTAGTTGGTATACATACATAGAAGGGCCGTTGTGTAAAATGGCGACAGTCTGAATTGACGTTTACAGATAGCAGGCAACGAAAAGCTTTGCATGATACATCAGTAATGTATGGACACTTTTTGTGGCCATTGGCGCTTATTTGTTGCTTGGTAAAAATATACAGTTTAAATGAACCCGAATGAGCCCTTATCTTTACTAGAAGTTGATGATTTCTTGTACGTTTATTCATATTGCTTTACGAGGTATGAGTCAACTTCTTGACAAGAGGAAAGATAACCCCACTAATTGGGCAATAAGCCGTTTAAGATTCCTAAAGGTGCGTAATTTGCAAATTGCCTGGATGAAGTTGTAACATTCTTGGCCGCCTTTAATTGGACAAACATAGTAAGCAATTGAGGCGTCAATATATTAGGAAGTGTTTAGAAAAGATCCAGAAACTATTGTGGGCTCGTAATCAGAAGAATATGTTTACATGGTCCATAACAAATGTTCCTTTTGAGTATGATGCAAGTTGGACTCCGCGTCCTGTTGTTAAATAGACTTGCATAGGCGATAAGGCAAGTATACTTATTGTGGGGCATGAAAATGAAAACATGCTAAAGTATATAGATATGTATGTACGAAGGGGCACGTGTACTTAGGATATGTGCATTGGATAATTGGCAATGATGTTCGCAGCTTAGACGGTTGGTTTGCAGTGGCTACTCCTAAGGTGATAAATCGTAGGAGATGTGGTTTACCGGCAAAGTTTTGACATTTACAACTTTATTGTCGAAATAAATGTTCCGAAACTTTGTTAGTTTTAGTCTGGTACTAGTACATTGCAAAGCCTGCGCTTCTCTTGGAAAAGAAATACTGATCGAGGCAGATACTAGTAATCCTTTAATTTCTGTTACGACCTTTTTTTGAAGGTTGCAAAGAAAATGCTTGACATGGGGTGCTATGAAATTTCACTTGGAGACACAATTGGTGTTGGAACACCAGGTCTGTATGTCCCCTCTACTTTTTTCTTCGCCTCACACGGGAAGGTCTATCTTGAACGTTTTCTAAGCAGGGCTGTCTTACTGTATATATGAGTATGGAATTTAGCAATTGCTGAGACAGATAGTTGACAGACGTATAAAAATGATCAGACTTTCTATTACTGTAGTGGGATTTTTAGATTTGCCAATGACGCAAATGGTTAGGATATGATAAGCAACCATTCATTTTAAATGAATCCAACGCCTGAACTGGCACACATTATCACATCCCCGGCTAATAAGTCCATTACATTAGTCACCTCAAAAGGTTTCTTCCAAACCTCGTTTTTTATCACATAGCTCATACCATCATTCTAATACCTTATTGATCATGTGTTATATTTGTTGACGGTTCGTTTGCGCACCTTTAGTACGTGGTCGATGTAGTTTGCGAGATGCTCTTACAGTAGTGGACGATAGGGGGGAAAGAGAGAGCGGCTAATAATATTGCTGCATGAATAGAAAAGGTTTGATTCAAACAATGACGGTGCCCTTTCCACTGGTGACCATTGCCCTTTCCCCCCCCCCATAATCTGTCATGTGCCCGCTCCTGTGTTATCACATACGTAGAAGGTTGGCATTTGACAAAATGTAAAGGCAAAAGTAAAAATTGGAAATGTTATGTGTTTAGAGCTCTTGTATGTCACGTACCAACGGCAGGAAGTTAGTTACCATGAAAGGAGAACACCGGGGGGGGGGGGGAGGTATTCTACTTAACAAGACAAACAGACAACGGGTTACAGGTATCATCGCAGTACAGGTAACATATGGAGCACAAAGCATAACATTTGCTCGTCAATTCATTTTACTGCTGTAATTTCTGCAGATGAATCATTGGAGATTTCAAACTTTCACATTTTTCTCATTTACGTTTTTAGTATTTGCAGAAGGTTTGTTTCATGGTTATGCAGTCTATTGGAAAATTCGTTCTTTGAAAATACAACACTAGTGACTCGCGTACAAAATTTTGTACTCTTTTTTGTAATATTTCTGTACTCAATTTCTACTCTTTCCAATGGATTTTATTTAAGGATCGGTGAAAGCCATGCTAGAAGTCGTTCTCAAAGACATATCACCATCAAAGCTTGCTATTCATTGCCATGATACATATGGGCAGGCCCTTGCAAATATTCTTATGTCAGTTCAGGTGAGATAACGCACAAATTACAGAATTTTATCATATATAATAAAAGAACAGAGAGTGTAAGAAAGCGTAGCTCGTTTGTTTGGATGTCATAATTTCGACTTGTTTTTCAAATAGATTTTGTTTGGATGATAGAGAGAATTATAACTCAATGCTATTTTTAAATGACGTCATTCACAGGGCCAATTTGCTTTGTTGACATGTTCACTTGATTCTTGTATAATTATTTTCAATAAAGAAAATCCATCTACCAGGAAGACTTTTTGGCGTTGGCATATGATTGAAGAGTGGCAACCGTTATTGGTAGTCATTGTAAGTTCTGGGCTCTAATTATACAGTTACATACCATGTGTTCATCATTTATACATCATGAGATGACTGCAATACGACAAGGTATTGGGTTATGTTGTGTGTTTACAAAAATCAATCAACCGAAGAAGCTGTAGGTTGTAATTGGTATTTCTTTTTACATTCCTACAACCCGCTCGTCTCTATATTTAGTATCCAAAAACTAAGGCGATGGTAGCCATTATTTTTTTGCTGGTGAACCCCTACATGACTGGTGTATTTTTCGTCAGTTTATATTCAATACTAAATTACATGGCCCATATTAATTGAAGATGAAAAGAGTATGTTAACATTTTCATGAAATAAGAATATGCATTTCCAAGGTCGAATCGTGCTCCTCAATCATCTTATTGTTACTCGCCATGGGGGGGGGGGGGGTGTTGCTCCAGGTTATGCAAATTCGAAGATCATGTTTGTTTCATGTTTCAGTTACCCGTAAGACGACTTTAAATTATGATTTCATGGTGGGTGAGACTATGAGATGTATTAATCTCTGTTTATTTTACGCTTTACATAATGTGAAGTGCAACGGATTACTGCACTGAGTACGTTAGGAAAATGAAGAATTGAACGTAACCTCCCTTGACGCGGTAACCCAGGTTGTAGTAACCCCATGTCTAAAAAATGCATTTAAAAAGTTTGTCGGTGGTACAGAATAATAAAACTGCACGAAACAGCGAAAACATTGTATTAATTAAAAGCCTTACTCCTGACACTCCTCGGAGTACACAATCGTCAGAATTGAAATTGAGAAGAAATCAATGAAACTTAACCCAACTGTGTTTTATAAGTAACCAATCAGAAATCATATTGCCAGGTTAGCGTGTCTGTGGAACTGAATGGTTAATCGAAAATGCTCAATAAAACGGCAAATTCTTTTTGTCTGCAAAGCAACGGTTTTCTTGCTTTGATGTGGACGGATTCAAGAGTGACTAAGTGAAAGCAGATCTACCCATTATACCCGTTATCCGTATACAACTTCGCACTGTCAGGGTTGTCAAGCAAGTGCTGCCCTATGTTCCTAAGAGGCACGTTGCTTAGTAGTGCTTTAGGTTTTAAAAATATATTAAAGGCCATTGTTTGACATGTTGCTGTTAATTGGAGTCGTTAAATCATTTGAGTTTATTAGTTGCATATGTTTCCACTCGGAAAGTGCACGAGCAGCACCGGTATCCCAACCGAATTAGCCCAAATATCAGTTACTCAATATACCTAGTCTCGATATTGAAAAACAATTACTTAGAGATGTGGGTCCTTTAAAAGGGCTTTGTGACTTAATGTTTTGATCTTTTGGTTTCGCTTCCATCACCTAACTCCAATTAAATCCGCACAGCGGTAAAATATCATTGTCAGTACCTACATATTTTTCTTACATTGATGAACTAGGTTGTTTATTGTTGTTTTCAGAAGAGATTTTCGGCTATTTCTGGAGAATTAATCTTTCGCAAGAGTCGGGGCTTGCTTCCTCAGATATTTCTTACGTATCTTGTAGGTTTCGTGACTGGAAATATAAGTAAGTTGTTATCGAGGTACTAAGGCTTCGAGCCTCCAAACTACCATGGCGATATCATGAGAAAAACGTGCAACCAAAAGACTGTTTATCTCACATACTTTGCCTTCGAAGATACTTTGCCTTTACCATTTTTCGTTTTCTCGGAATTGCACGCGCATCATGCTTCTATAGTGCTTCGTGATATATTACCTCAGTGTTGCCTGCTCTTCTTACTCGAGTGTTTATTTTCAAAGTACTTTATCTTCAGTGCGTATTAAAAATTGATTGACTTGATCAAATCGTTCTTTTAGATGGGCATTAGGTCCGTAGATGCTTCAGTTGCTGGTCTTGGTGGCTGCCCTTATGCCAAGGGAGCATCTGGTAATGTTGCTACTGAAGATGTTGTGTACATGCTCGAGGGAATGGGTATGCATACGGTAAGATAGTTCCCTTTTTATAAACAATTGAAATTTTGAAATCGCCCCAGAATTCTATATAGAAGTGCATAAAATTGCCCCGAAAATTTTTAGTATTTTACTTATTTTTCAGCTAGTATTCTCTCAGTTGACAGTTAAAGTAAATTGATTTTCATGTTTGATTTCCGACATATAGAATTTGGAACATGTCGTGTGTTTGCCCTGGAAATGCTGGCAGCAATCGGAATTGAGGGTCAACACTAATTTCGTAAAGAAAAATTTCTTCAGAATTTTATATTGATTGTGTAATTTTTAAGTGACACTTACCCAGTTGTTTGTTTAGCAACTGTTGATGAAAAGATGTATTGTTCGTGATATTGTGCGTTGCGGTGGAGGTGATCGATGTTCTGTGTTGTTCTTAAGGATCACTATCTAGCGAAAATGCAACAAAATATGCTGTAGTATATTTGTGCATAAGATAATCCTTACAGGAAATAACTGGCAATCCGTATCATACCTTCAGGTGCGATGAACAGACTTCAGTATGATGAAGTAAAGAACCACCGATAGTGTAGTGTCGTGCAGTGTAGTGTAGTGTAGTGTAGTGTAGTGTAGTGTAGTGTAGTGTAGTGTAGTGTAATGTAGTGTAGTGTAGTGTAGTGTAGTG
>JAAAKL020013702.1:0-12324 GCA_010016065.2 Carybdea cf. marsupialis auct. non (Linnaeus, 1758) | reverse complement strand
CCCAACCGATAGTCTTTATATCGGGCTAGGCGGGATTCGAACCCACAACCTCTGGCATGCGAGTCCGATTCCTTAACCACTAGACCACGGCGGCTCTATAAAGCCAATACGGTTCACTTTTGGATACTACTACCTGATAGGCGCTTCCTTTGCAGTCGCTGGAAAACATTTTGTAATAAGAAGTTGTTAAAACCACCATTAAAGATCATGAAACGACCCTAAAATGTTTTTGAGTGTAGAGTGTGGCTGAAATGGAGGATGGTTTAAAGCGTAGGAGGGTCCAGGACGAAGGATGGTTTGGAACAGTGCTTCAGCTAACGTGGGGATCACATCTCTTGGGTACATAGATCCCTTAGATGTGACAAATGTTTTCAAGGAGTCGACATCATAGAAAATTTTATGAAATATGTTTTAGTCTAGGGTCCTTTATTGTTTCAAACATAATGCGAGAATTAGCAAGTATTAAAGACAAAAAATGAAACCATTTGTTTTTCCGTCACCATCTGTACCCATCTTCAAGACATAAGAAATACCAAAAATGATTGTACTGCACTAATCAAAACATCACAACAAATGTAGAATCAATATATCTTACAGGAATTCACCTATCAATTACCACACTCTATTATCCATTTTTAATCTTAATACACTGATACATTAAACGTATACAAAACATGTTCTTCACCTCGTAGGAATCACGGCAATGTGTTTGCCCATCTGTAACCTAGAAAGTAACCTATTGTACCCTAAAACATCAGTTAACGATTGATCAGTCCCGAGATAGAGATTGTGAACTGACATGATGGGTAAAGCAGTTGCTAGGCAAAGCTCTTTGGGTTTAATGGCTAACCATCCGAAAGGGGAAAATAATTGGTCATTTCTGTTGGTCCATCGCTGGCCAAGAATAATATCAAGCCATCTATTTATCCCTCATGGGTTAGGTCGATATTTACTGTAACATTCCCTCCCTTTTTAAGGTACAAAAGTTCCCAGAGAATTGACAAAGGCACTCGTGAGCTTCAGCTTTTTAAATAAGTTCCGAGGTATACGATTTTCGTTGTCCGATTTCGATTGCATCTTGAATTTACAAGAATTAACGACAAGAATCTAGAAGCTAGTCTGATGGCACTTTTTAAAAGGTTTGTTCCTTACTCTGTACTTCTGTGGTTCCTTTGCACATTGCTGTTTGAAAGCCTCGGCAACGTTCTAAAGAAGCATGTAAGTCAAGGCTCCCTTATTTGAAGCCGCCGGACAAAAAGTAAATGGAAAACAAGTTGTTATTCATCTCAGAATAAAAGGAAACATTTCACTTTTCCAGTATCCTTCTCTTCATCTTAACCCCTTGCCTTCTGGTGTTGCTAAATTCTCAGTAAGGATGATCATTTTTCATAGAGAGAAATAAAAGCATAATCGGTTTTGGTTTCCTGTTGCTATTATCACTCTTACCACCTGCTAAAAACTCTGATTTATTTACTAATTAATTTTGTTTTCAACTGTGGGAAACAAAGTCAAGATTATCAGCTAATGTTAGGATAACATTGGCACATATTAATAACCCTCAATTACCTTTCCAGGTAGTTAAATGTAAATATTAAAGGCCCTGAATAAACAGTCTCCAAACAGCCTTAATAATAAGTAGCTGAGGCATACTGCCCTTTTGTACACCCAATTTCTTAGCTTGTAATGTCATGGCATCCAATCAGTGGAATCTTGCTCCTTGCTACAGGTTAACGTTTCGTAACAGGATACAGGCTTGTATTTAGCAATACTTTCATATGATACAATGTTTGTTTAGAATTATCAGTTTGGGATTATGTGGGCATAATCCTCCAGTAATCCTGATCGATTGCTGTGTTGTACAGTACATAAAATACGACTAGTCAAGCACCAATCTAGATTATCTACCAATAAATTCTAGAAGGTGGACTAGAATACCTTTAATAAAGAAGACTTGAACCTTGCACCCATATTTTTATACACATCCTTTGGATTGAGACCGGACACACCTTGAAGGCATAGCAAGTCCAACGAATGCACGATGCCTAACAATCTGCACAGTGTTAATTATAAAATGCAACATAATCAATGCATACCGTCCGGTCATGAGCTTACGGCCTGATTGCAATTAAAAACAATGAACATTGTGAGGTCACAAGTTCCACAAGTTAACCATTAGCGGTTTGGTAGTGTGCAAGGCCTTCGATTAAACCAACCGTTGCATGGCTCTTCGGAGCTATCCATCTCAATGTGGTTTGGACGATATCAAGCATTCGTAGGCTTTAGATGTTTTTACCTCCGCGAGGTTATCTTTTTCATGGTTACTGATGCGTGTGGCCTTTGGCCACTTTCTAGTTTGCCACTACCTCAAACCGCCAGTGGCCCTAACCACTTAACCACGGTGGCTCCACCCTAAGTTACCATAATGCTTCTAAAATACAATTTTGTCACAAACGTTTTCCGAGTAACACGGATAAGAAATTTACCTATAGTCTCCCTTAATTCTAAAGCCAGAAATAGAATGATACACGGTCACTCCTGGAGTAGTCTCCAAACTCAAAAATGCACGTATACTAGCTTGTTTTACACTTATAAAAAGATATTTACAATGTTCTACCGTGCAATGATGATTGAGATGGTGAATAGCTCCTTCTTAAAACATACCTGTGGTCTCGATAGACCGTCTAATGCATATAAAGAGATCACCATACGTACATAAAGACTTACGAGTGTAACATTTAAAACAAGAAACTCAACGCTGGTCAGATCTTTAATAATCTTTAACCTTACCTTAAAGGGAGGTCGCGAATGGGTGAGTAGGCCTGCCTCTCTATAGACCGATATCTTTACTGATATCTCATGACCGATTGATCAATCTACTGGATTTTTGTATTACATATATATATATATATATATGTTATATATATATATATGTATCTATAACACTTAGCAACGATGTCTATAGATAGCAACTCTTAGAATCACCCCTAGTGCGGGGAGGGGCTAAATTATGTGATTTGTAAGTACAATTAAGCTTAGTTCACAGGACCTTTTATACTATCCTTAAAACTGCAAACTAAGTTTATTTTAAGCTTTCATTGTAAACAGTATTCTAAAAGTCGTTTGTTTAATGTTTTGCTTCGTGAATCCAACTCTCGCAACACGATAATTGATATCTTTTATGACATATTAAACTGCTTAACAAACTATCGATAGATTATCTATATTCCTAAGACGGTGACAATGAATAACTGAGTTATTGGTATTTAAAGTTCAGCTGGCCTACTAGAACCTCCCCCTCTCCCACGCCCTAAGAATCTAAAAATCCCCGTCCTTCTAGTACTTATTGCGTAAATCTTAGCCTCGTAATAATTGTAATCTCGTTTTCGTTCTTTTCAAGTCGATGATTTCCTTTACGTCATACTCATTTTATGTTGTAACGTTCTTGTCTATTGTATTTGCAGTCCTCTGTCTTTCTTTTGATTAGATCTTTATTGCACATGAACCGAGTTTTGACGGGTGCTATATATGATTACTTTTTAAAGACCATGAATCTTGTTAGAGTTGAGTTCTTCCCATCAACCCCACGTAGAAGTAGCTGGGTTCGTCAACGTTTCTTAGGCAGTAATTTGGAAAGGTACACCTACCCTATGATGTTGTCAATAACTTCGGTTAGCTTATGAAAGCAGCAAGTGACCACAACGTTTGGCTTGCATGCCTCTTTCGTTATTTTGTTTACGGAATTTAATTTAGATAAAAGTTTTGAAGGTCTCTTCGTATTTTTGTCAGAAGCGAATTCTACCTCTCATGTAGGGATATTCCTAAAATAGATACAATTTAAACCCCTACCATTTTAAGGGTCATCATTCTGAAGAAGCTGAGGCGAGAAAAGAAGTCAGGAATACACTAAAAACTGGAAAAAACTTTCTTATCTTCCCGTTTCTTGTATTCCTCTACATGCTATGGACTGTTCTCTCTCTTTCTCTGCTTTAGACTCGAAAGCTCAGAAAATAATCAGTTTCACTAAGTTCCATATACGCGCCTTCTGGTGTTTCATTTTAAGACTTGAAATCTGCCTATGCTTTCCCCTCGAAATGATTAAACTAAAGCCGTTTTACACTAAAGCTGTTTCTAACTTCATCAATTCAAAGTCTCTTTATTTCAAATATTACTCAACCTAACCCCGCGCCTCCCCCACATATTTCTCTATTTCATTTACATTACGATCGTTCAGATGAATTTCTCACTGAATCCAGCACAGATTTGGAAAATGAGAAGCTAGTGTACAAACTAAGAATCCAATGACATTATTTGTCATTTTTATAAGCAAGTATTTTACTTCAGATTCCTGATTTGAAGTTCGCAACATTTCTACCCCAAATATTGACCTACTCTGACTATTATACATTATTATCTACAACTGATTATTCAAAACTCTGTACTTTGCCTCCACTACCCAAACTCTGGTGAAGAGGTACGTTTACCGGAATTTCAGCATTCCAAAGAATACTGTCTTTGAAAAATAGTGTCATTCTAAGTGCGAATGTACCATTCGATAAACAACAACACAAACCAGTTGTTTCTGCCTTTTTGTCTATTTACCAACGACATAAATGTCATTCTCAGCTAGGGGTCGGAGTGAAGTAAAAATGGATATCTTTACAATTTATAGCGCAAATAAATTTCAATATGTATTTTCGAATAGGAAATTGGAAATAAAAACCAAAAGTGACAGTTGCCACATTATAAAAATTATCCACAGGAGGTTAAAGGGATGCAAGGCTATAGTAAGGTTGATGCCCGACGAGAGCATTAGCTCTTTGGCTCGAGAGCATCAGCTCTTTGGCTCGAGAGCATCAGCTCTTTGGCTCGAGAGCATCAGCTCATTGGCTCGAGAGCATCAGCTCATTGGCTCGAGAGCATCAGCTCATTGGCTCGAGAGCATCAGCTCATTGGCTCTCCATTGCTATTCTCACAGAGTTTCGGAGTATATATCTCAACATCATGTTACTTACGTTCTCATATAATTTTCCTTTAATCATCTGCACATTTTCACGCAACACGTCTCCTATTGCATTAACTGGAACACATTCAAGACAGGTATTCATTTACAATCTTTGCGGAAACCATATACAACCGAGTCCGATCAACCTCTTTACAAGGATCTATACTACTGCTGAATGATATAACTGCGGAGCAAACAGATTTGACAGATCACAGAACTGACCGCCAAGCGACCTTAAAAACCACAAATTTTCAACACAAGGTATTGCCACTGCGTATAGCGTAGCCCTTCTGCAAATTTCCCAAAATTTTTCGCCTACAACTTCCGGTATTTTCAGGTCAAAATCATTTGTCATGCATTCTTTCTGTCGCAATCAGTTCCAAATATTCATCAACTGTGTGAAGGGAGAGTCAAAGAAGTTTCCCTGGTGCAATCGTTTTATCTTATTTTATCTGCACAGTACTATTTTCTACATTTAAGCCTCTAGTCCAACCATGACTAATACTTGAATCGCAATAACACAATTTCTGTAATAGAAAGCTATCTACTACTGTTCTGGTATGAAAATTTTGAATCATTTAATGCCAGGAAAGGAATACTGCGTGATTATTTTACTTTCGAAAGCTTTAGGAAGAGAAAACGGTTTGAATTCGAGGTAAAATTATTAACCTGTCAGAAAGCAACCCAGCGAGTTAAACGAGCAGCATTTCGTAGCTAAATGCAGTCGCATACTACACTCGATAATGGGAAAAACGATCAAGAGGAATAACGATGCAGGTGAACGAGTTATTGCAAATTACTTTACAGTACTTATGAGCAGAACTAATCATCATTTGAATGCTGTTTTATTCAGAAATCATTTATGGAGGCCACGATCGCGTTACTATGGTGATAATGATGATGATAATGATGAGGATTACGATAATTAGGATTATGATGCTGATTTCTTTTCCTGTCATTATCAAAATAATGTCTTCCTACCAAATTAACGTTTCCCTGCTAATTAAATTTGGAAGAAAATTCCAACCTTCCCTACCCCGCTTGCTAAATTTATGGTGTCTGACTTGGTACCTACGTAGAGACATCTTGACCAATTCTATTAAAACATTTCACGAGCAGAATAGACTTTCTAACCTTATGCAATTAGATAGATAATAAAATGCCATGACTATTACAAGCTATGACTGGAAAGCCTGCAAATCAGAGTCTACAATTACATTATGCGCGAGGATACTTTTCTGTTAGTTCTGATTTGTCGTGATCGCATTGATGACGTCCTGATATTAACGCGAACTTTCACAAGACTAAATACACATTCAATGCTATTTAACCTTAATAAATACTTGTAGCCAGACTTTTGATTATTCAGATTCTTCCTCAGATTTTGCGAATTGGTCGATAGCCTCTACTTGACCCTTGGCTGTAAGGCACTAAAGGGTAAGGTTATGGTAAGGTTGCAGACGTAATGCCACGACGCATAAGTACTCTACGGGATCTGCTTGTATTCAGTTTAGGGCACGAGGACGAGCGTAATGATGCCCTGGCATTTAAGCAAACGTTTGTAAGCACCAGTGGTGCCTAAACCTGTGAATCAGAGATTGTTATAAGGCGTGGCACAGTTCAGAATAAACGTTAGCACTTCTGACGGACACTAATCATCACTATCATTGTCTCACTATAACGGAATAATAGGTCTACTCTACCTATTAGAATCTGCTTGCTTTTTCAAGGATATCTTAGAGTGTTGTGTAGGACTTGGTCCCAGTACGTATTGGCTAAAGAATTAGTGATGCAGTGCATATGATGAAAAGGTAATCATACAGTACTATACAGGTAATAGTTTGGCTTCCAATATTTGATTATCATACTTTTTATGGACTGACATTTGGTGCATAATAATACCGGGAATATTACATACCAACACGCATTTTTGGACACGCTAATGTACTGAAATCAATTTTAATATCATTGTTCATTATGTGATTGATGATATGGTAGATGACTTCACATATCAGCAACATGCCCATCATATCTTTAACATAGTTCTGCATTGTTACTTAAGCTAGATGGTTAGCCTGATCACATTATCAGTACAGAGCAAAGAAATGTATTGCATAAAAGTATTTGGCTAACCCTTGTAAAATCTTGAGACATATGAATACGAATTCACACATGTTCTCTTCCGTGAAGTAGCAACTGCTTCAGCAGTCAAGGGCTATTCAATAACTCCGTTGAAGCTGCGAATATTCGTTTAATATGACAGTAATTTCTCACTTGATTTGCTTGGTTGAAGCATTGTGGCCTGCAGGAATCTGCGACTGCGGTATTGAAAGAAGTGACTCGACTTACGACCGTTCACAAGCAGGTACACAGTTTGTCAATGACACATTGGTCATGATAACATGCATGTTCTTATCCCGGCATAAACCGCAATAGCTGTAGAAGTGTACCTGCCAAAGAGGTAGTGAAGTTGCTGAGATCATAGTACATTATTGATTCCTTACGTTTGAGTTTTGTACATGTTGTCGAGCAGACTACGATGTTTACATTGTTTCACATAACAGCCTCTGAAGCCGAGAAAGAGTTCTGTTGCCAGATTTACTTGTTCATGATCTCAAAGTCCAAATTTCCTATTGAATCATTGCTGTTTTAACTCTTACTACACCTGCACAGAATATTTCTAGCCTTATAGGCACATTCATTTACACCTTTATACCCAACTATGTGTATTTCCCCTTTTCATCTAGATACCTCCTTATTTGCTTTGTAGTACGATTTATGCCATTCCTTGTAAACCATGATCAATCGCCGGAAAACTGGTCATGAAATATTACTCTACCTATACGCATATAACCGTATCCCATGGAACATTTGAGCAGCCTGAAAAGCGAGTAAATTATCAGAATCATTTCAGTGCTACAAAATCATTTCATATTCGCAGCCAAGAACAAAGTTCGATTTAGATGACCTAAATGTAATTGATAAGCTGCTTCTTGTCAACATTTTACTGAAACCTCTGATTTATTGAACCCAACACTGTTAAAATCTACGAGCGTATTGTCCCTTGTATGAAGTCGGGCTACTTCTCGACTATTACTCTCTGATCCCGCAATTTACGCCAAAAGTGTCATCAGGCTAGAAGAACACAACTACGTTGCCAAGGTTGAGGACACCATAATTCCAATATCTTTGTAAATGTAAAACAGGGATACTTCCATAATAACTTTTCGTTCTCTGTGTCAATTTTCAAATTTGTATAATTTGTCTTTAAGTTGACACAATCGTAGGTGCCTGCTTTGACCAGCGCGACGTAGCATCTCCATTAACTATTCGAACTGCCAAATCATGCCGACCAACCAAACGCAAAACAACAACCTTGAATGCTTGACGGAATTGCATGTTTGCTATACCATATATAAATGGATTGATCAGTGATGACAAAATGGGCAATATCTCGATGAAGGTGAAGTAGATAAATTTAAACACAGTAGGGTTAGATCGGTAGAGACGAGGAAACACCTTCTCATCAAACAGAAGGATGACGTTGATGATGCAACTAGGAAGCCAGCAAATGACAAAAGCACCGTACACAACTGCAACTGTCTTGGTAGCCTTTAGTTCCTTCTTGGTTTGCTTTGCCCGTTTTCTCTTCTTGCGGTTTAGAGGGTGATCTATCTCCAAGATGGAACCTTGATCTGGAAAGCTCACTTCTTGTGCCCTTATTGCTCTGATGTGTGCCAACGCTACACGGAATATCGTTAAATATGTACAAGACATGATGGCCAGTGGCACGATGTAAACGACGAAGTAGCATGTTACGTAGAAATCTTTATTATTATTTTTACATTGAAAATTAGCAATTTTTACACTGTATCTTCCGTCTTCCCAGCTAAATGTAGAAAGTCCCGTCCATAGTGAAGCATAATGCCAAACAGCTATGATAATGAAATACGCTCGTTTCTTGGACATCAGTTCCTGGTACTGAAATGGCTTCACAATAGCAAGAAAGCGGTCAAGTGCAATCACATATAGATTGCTAATCGACGCCGTAGTACACAGGGTGTCCATGGCAATGTACATTCGGCATACAGCAGTGGAAGAGCACCAGGTTTGGTTATGCAGGTTCTGAGTGACTCGAATAGGCGTAACGAAGATGGAGTAAAGCAAGTCGCTGATGGCAAGAGAGACGATGAAGTAATTTGCAGAACTACTACGAAGTCGTCTAGACATACCAACTGCTAAGCAAACAAGAATATTACCACATATGCTTACTATGATAACCAATATGATGAAAGTCACGTAAGCTACATTTTCATATTTTGTAGGAGCATCACATGGATTTAAGTAAGGTCTCCGTGTACTGTTTAATCCCAAGGAGGTATTTCGTAGACTCGAAGTAACAATTGGCGTGTAATACGACGACATACTTACATTCATCTTGCTCTTTTCGATGGATTATTGATCGATAAACAAGAAAACGACGAATATATCAAAGCTTTTTTCCTATTCAGAATGACGTGCAGTGTGCACAATTTTGAGGAAGCACGTGTGCATGTATGATGCTAAATATGACACTTAACAATCCGTGGTGTAAGAAGCTTTTCGTAACAAGGTACGCAAATCGGCGTTACAAAGAAGAGCTTCCCTTAAATTGCTGATTTTGTCTTCCTATCGTAGCTTTACGGCCTCCAAAGCGCGTTCCTATGTGATTATCTTCAACTATCCAATTTCTGCAGCTTTAATGCTACAGCTAACAGTAACATACGCTGCATACAAGCCACAAGAACTGCACCTTTCTAATACAAATTCTCCTTCTGGACTATCAGTTCTTTGGTATTGCTCCTGAATTCTTCGATTTTACCCTCCTCGAACGAACTCGTCAGGCTTCCAAAACAATCGAACCTAACACAAACAATAGAAAAAATCAGAGATGGTCGAAATCGTTAAGAAACCGCCAACCCCGACTAAGGAATGCAAAGATAGAACGAATATACAACGTATAACAAAAGTACAATATCACAGAAAAACGTAGCTACGGCAATAAACTAGGACATAACAACCAAGCAATAGATTAGAAGTGTTTACATTCGGAAAATTTTGAATTCCTTGACTACCGAGTTTATGATACAGGGCAAGAGCTACACAAGTGAACCTACATACCTTGCAAAAGTTTGTGTGCACCAATAACAAGAAACCCACTGTAAATAAAAACATGGCATCATTTTTAAAGCCTTGAGCCTCTTAGTTTTAAGCAGCTGTGCTTTAAGCTTGCTATGAGTCCCAAGCGGCGAGATTGGCCTCCTTATTTATTTATTTATACGAGAAGGATAAGGTTTAGATCTAGAAGCAATGACCTGCGAAGAGCTTAAGGAATGTTAATTGGAACCCATTGAATTATTTCTATGTGCATCTTTGGGTAAGAATACCGAACAATATAGGTATAAATCGAGCCTTTCTTATCAGCTGTACTCAAACAAAAGTGGCATTCAGTTTGATATAAGGACATAAAAAGGACAAGTACATGTTATCAAAATGCCGTAGGAAATCTGTCATTGATACAAACCTAAACTTTCCGTAATATGTACGTCACTCTTGCTATTCAATAGAACAAAGATTTGTTTTAAACTGCCAACATCAGATCTGAGACAAGATAAATATGTTCTAATTCATTTAGCTTGGTATTATACTTACAGTGTGATTTTAAGCGGAAATAAAGTGTCCTCTATGAGTAACACGAAAAATGTTACAAAATTTGGAACAGTGGGGAATCTCTAGGTAAGACCGACGCAAGTAGCTAGGGAAATAAAATGAACACCATCGATATTTAATGTCAATTTTGCACTGGCATGGCCAGCCGAAGATTATTAGGGAGGGGACGATAGCAAAAAACTGTATTCCAAACTCATTTTTCACTTTACAAACTGAATATCACAAATTGAGGAAAAACTGAGATGCAGGATTTTAGGGGTTGCTCACTGTCCATTGTGGTTATGCCAATGTGTATCAGATGATATTAGTTCTAAAGGATGCCAAATGCACATTAAGGGCACCAGCTACTTTATTGCGCAACATTGAGGTGTCAAAGGGTGGCACCTAAGGCAACACAACTATGAGCATGGTGGATCTATTGATTGAGAGGTCGCCTTAACTCTGCGAGATAGTGTTTATAAGAAAATGCATGATTTAGAGAGTTACACTGGCATTAGATCATTGCCTCTGAAACCTTGGGTCCGCAAAAATGTTAAAGGTCTTAGACTAGTGTATCAATACTATACTGTATACTGATAAGAATAGAAGGCTTTGAAGGTTACTAGCATGATTTGGTTCTTGTACACCAATTAATTTACTTGAGCCTGTTGATGACGGGATCCTTATCTGTGCGCAACTTGAAACTTCTGATCAGAAACCAGCAATAATATTCTAGTTCAAAGGCAACTCTATGGATGAAAGTACATCATTCATTTCAAGGATGAATTACAAAGAGCAGTTATTCTAGAGAATACATCTTCCATCCAAAATTTGATACCTGCTTCTATTCCGGAGAGAGAAAATAGGATTAAAACTATTATTACGGTGTTTGTACAATATGCCCAGTGGAGGATCATGTTGATCTTTGACGCCGCTTTGGACTTACCAATGGAAATAGAGTTAGACGACCAATTTCCTTTACAGGACGTTTACACAAACAAAGTTTTAGCACCTCGTCTGCAGTCAAGGAGGAAACCTATTTGTCCTCAATTTTTCTTCTCTTACTAAGCATCATTGTCTGCAAAGAATCAGACAGGATTGCATTCAAATGGATTCATAGTGAGGAAAGTGTTATTAAACATGTTTGTAAACTTACTTTCGTCCTGTTCTCTAGAAGACCTATAAGAAGATTCTTGTACGACAAAGACACGACAGCTGATGTACAACCTGAAAGAAAGAACACAATACTGAAATACAGAGTTATCTTCATATACTCAAGGTTCTGGAACTCAGAGGTACAAAGTTAACATAAGTCGATAAATTAGAAGTATAGTATTACGGTAAAAGGTGTCTTGGGAGAAATGAAAAAAGGGGAAGAACTCGAGTTAAAAGAAATTTGCACAGCTTAATATAATATCAAGAACTAACTGCACACCCACAAATCAAATTTTTGAGTCTCCTGTGGCTTTCATTTCGTTCTTACGTCATTAACATTCTCAATGGGAACTGATTGCATGACTATAGTTCTACTTTACCTATTTGCTAAAGAAGTCCGATAGCGTAGAAAGTGGATTTTGACTCGGGATACGTAACTGTGATGAGAAGTTTGTCCCCCTTCAGATCAACATGTTTGA
>JAAAKL020013701.1:0-12324 GCA_010016065.2 Carybdea cf. marsupialis auct. non (Linnaeus, 1758) | reverse complement strand
GTGAATGTGTGTGTATCACTGTAAACCGCTCTGCACATCTTTTATTTAGCATTTCATCGCGTATGGACGTCAACGTTATATACATATAGAAACTAAGAACCAGTTGTATAAGGTACATAAAAGCAAACGAAAACATCAAGTCTAGCTTTCGCTTCTTTCTGTGTACAACCATATTTTTAAAGATATTTTTAATTGTTGAATACCATGTATACTTTGAAAGATATGGTTATGACGCTTTCAATGTCGATACGAAGTTATGTAGCAGCAAATTTCCAGTCAGTTAAACAATTTATGTAGGAGCTCACTATATTATACCCTAATTCATAAAAATAATACTAATAATAATCATGAAGAACATTCCAATTATATTGAAGCATTTAGGACGTGTGAGATGGCTACCAGCGTTTTCTAAGTGCCTCTTGGTGTTCCACAATGCAAGTATGGTCACTTGAAAAATACGATTTGTAAAGGATAGTCTTCCAGAGCATTTAGGCCTATTTATGGAATCTCGATGACACAGATAAAATGAAATCCCCATATTATTACTCGTAAATGTGACCAGTAGGAGCTAAAGGAAACTTGTATCCTGAGCTCACGCTATCTATTATTTGTTGAGACTATCCCCAAATTCTGCAGTTCAAATCTTACTTTAAATCTTGCATAATGATCTATTCATTATTTATTATCATTGTTTCGTAAAATACATTGGCCCCAATTGATTTTCGCACAAATTGTAGGGAAGATAATCCTGGCACTGTTATATATCGTATCAAACACGAGATGGAGATATCGTTCCAAGAAGTTCAATCAATAAAAAGTAACTGCTGTTGTACGCTGATGCAACTATCTAGTATGATAAGATCAGACTGGTTCAAACTGACTTTAATTTCATATGTCAGCTCTCCTTTTGTTCTGTTATGAGTTATTACTCCTGAGAGGATCTATGAGCACTTAATGACTTTAGGAAATACGCAACAATCAATCCTGGTTTATAAAAGATGTACTTACTGGGCTTACTGCAAAATTTGCAAGTCTCTGCGCAAATTTTTCTCATAGTGGCTTTTCTGCGTTTGCACCATCCATAACGCGAGAATGTATAACAATCCCCTCTCATATCCTTGCACTTGCCTCCTGAAGCGACCAAAATAACACATAAAAAAAAAACTAACAATAAGTAGATAATTATCAAGACGACAAAAGCTGATAGCAACAAAATGCAAAGACATTAGGGTGATGTTCGAATTGTGGACATTGCGTTGAGCTAAGTTAAGTATTTTGGGTAATACTGGAAAATTATTTAAAGGATTGCTATTTCAGGAGTCAACTTTTTAAAATATAAATTTGCTTACATTTTCCTGTCATTGAATTGAATAACGGTCAACAGTTTAGAATATGGTGATATTATTTTGGGGCTAAAAAGTTGCTTTCGTCTCCTCTGTGTACAAATAGTCAGAAAAAAACAGGACAAGGACAAGACAAAATGGTACACTTAGTCTATTCTTACAGTTTGACGTTCCAATTTGTGCTCTGAGGGATGTACAATTTTTAATTGTTCCTCACCATCAACAATTTTTAAAAAATTAATAATAAAATATTGCTATTTGTTGAAAGCAATGTTGTGGGATGGAATTGAATGAAAATGACTTTTGAAGCTGACAGAAAATTCAAACTTCAAATTTTAAATGTTTTATTTAAACTTTCCCTATTTACCCTTCGCAAAATGAATGTCAATGAAAATTGGATCGATTTTTACTGATCTTATAACATCGTTTTCAATGACACGAGCACAAATGAAGGGGTCTCGTGTGCTTAAGTGGTGAACCTTTAAGGTGGCCGATCTATCAAGGTTTTACATGGTCTAAAATACTGGACATGGCATAAGTGAGGTGGTACGTCTATATGGAGCCAGACTACATGGATGTAGTGACATTCGTGTCAGCACGGAAATGTAGTCACTTCGTATTTTTCTTGGATACAGCAGAATTTTCTCTAAAGTGTCATCAAAAGTGTGATAACGTATCTCGCACTCTCGATTTATCATAACTTTCCAATAATACAAATGATCATACTTTCTATCCTTTCTACGAATGCAAAACTATTTGGAGAGGTATCTATGCAAAAGGGGAGTGAGTTATCTCTAGAGTCTTTTCTATTTTGTTGCAGACAACATTTCTGCCTCAAGAAACCCCCTCAAGTACAGCTGCATTACAACGTTAGCACTGGATCAATAATTACGTCTCGGCGAGAATATTTTTTGCCAACTGTAAAATGCCTCAAGGATAATGAAATGATTTTCGCTATCAATTTCATCAATGAAGTAATATTTCAATAGTGCAAAGAAACGTTTAAGCAATAGTACAGGCGCAACCGGTCAGATGCAGTAAAGTAAAGATATCATATGAAATTCCACGTGGGTCCTCTATAGTTTCACACTGACAGCTAGTGCTAAAAAGTTTTTAAGACAGGGTAATTTTGAGTGCGGTGTGTAATAAAAGGTGACCATGCCCTTCACTCGAGTTTGATGGTTGGTGTTTGTTGTTTTCTCGAATAGACAAATCTTAAAAGGGACTGAAGTTCCTGGTGTCCAATCGCCAAAAGCCGTCTTTTAATTAGAGCGCATGCTTGAAAGTAACGTCTAGGTAGCTGCAGAGTTTCATAGCGAAGTTTCAAAGTAATAGAATCTAATGCATTGTATATGTAAATGTTGTTGCTTAACTGCCATAACTCCCGAGTATCTATGTTCTCCATGCTATGAAATGTTTTATTATTGTGCTCTGTAGGGTCGCATAATGACTTCAGATAAATCTACATTTTTTGGTTCCTAAACCACGAACCGCACTGCGCAACTAAGTGGTAGAGATGACAGAAAGATGTAAGGAAACTGCAGCACAAGAAAATGTTAAGGCAACGATAATGTCCGTAATAAAAACATTTTCCTGAAAATAAAAATATTCCTACTATAATTGTCTCTAGTTTTGCATTTTATCACCACCGCTATGCTCCAGCCTTTGTTGCTTACTATTGTTGTAAATCGAGTGCTGTTGTTAGTTTCTATCAATGCTTAACCAAACATGGTGTACGGCAATTATAAAAGTAGCTAAGTTATAAGTACAGTATCCTGCTTTAAGAAATCCTCTCCACCGCCACAATTTCTTTTAATATACCAAAGCCAAAGTAGCATTCTGGGAGTGGTAACAATGCTTAGCATTTAAAAACTGTCTTTACTAGTGCAGTCCCGAGCTTCGTTGACCGGACAAGAAGGTGGGCAAATCAACTGAAAGTAGTTTATATTGTTTAACATAAAAAATAATAAACAAGGATAGGAGATTGACCTTTATCTCCGAAAAAAATCAGGTAGCAATCATTCCAAACAAAGAAAAAGCAACTTTGTCACTTTGCTTACAGATGTAAATCATGTAGGTATAAATTATAAACAGGGCTACCTCATGGGAAACATGAGTGTAGATATATGTTCGTTTTGTTCTTGTTTGCGCATAGTACTAGGAAATATTCGAAAAGTTTGTTGATGGTACAGGACAATAAAAGTGCACGAAATAGCGAATTCATTTTGTACTTTAAAGCTTTTTTCTTCTTACACTCCTCATAGTAATAATTGCCAGAATATAACCTGGAAAGGGAATCAACGAAATTAATGCTGGTTTTGTGACATCACTCGTAGTTTATGCCAGTAAGAAAGCGCTCCCAACTAACCACAAAGAACATGTGAACAAATAACAGCATTGTAGTCTGCTTATTTCCTTGCCAGTGCGAGGCTGGGTATGTCGTCCGTACGACTTTGAGGCTAGCTGACAGAATTAAGTAGCATGTTCCATCTTGTATTCGCGAAGCATCAGCTTCTACAAGGAAACAGCCACTTCGGGCTTTAAAATCTAATATCACCACCAAGCAATGTGAATCTGCCGTAGGGCAGCACTTGCTTGAAAACCTAGACTGTGCCAAAAGGTATATGGACGATCGCTTCCGCGTAATTGGTCAAGCTAGATACGCTTCCCACTTAATCGTTCTAGAATCCATTCATATCAAAGCAAGAAAACTATTGCTTTGTAGAAAAAAAAATTTGTCTTCTCATCGGCCTTTTTGGTGAACCATTCAGGTTTACGGACACTGGTTGATTAAAACAACATAAACCTAACAGTCAGAGTTTTTATTGGCTATTTTGTAAAACAAAGTTGGGTAAATAATTTCGTTGACTCCTTTTCCAGGTTATTTTCTGACGATTTTGTACTCTGAAGAGTGTTAGACGAATAAAGCATGAAATGAATTCGATATTCCGTGCAGTTTTACTAGGAAATAGGAAGGTATACATTTCTCCCTCCTCGATGTTAAACACAAAAAAGTTGATGACACGTTTCGCTACTCATATCCTTAGCCCAGATTTGTAAGAAAACTATTTCATGGGCTGCTGCAGCATTGTATAGGCACAGGGCTCGATGCTCCCACTATTTGGCAAAAAGTATACATCTACATCAGATAAGGTTATTGTGCTACTAAAAATACGTCGAGGCATTTAAATTCCCCTCTTAATGTAGGTAGCTAGATTGCACTGTTTTACACAGATCCTATGTATATACTGTTGCTTAGCGCCAAAACGTGAAATAGGTAATCCTCTGACTGACCTTTTTTCGGTAGTTAAAGGAGCAATAATTCCCGCTATGTGCAAGCCATGAAAACATCCAGTCACTAAATTTCAAACCCCTCCCCCACACTCACACACCACCCTCTTGCAGACCCCAATATGAAGTAAATTGAAACATGACTTACGTTGTGCTAACAATAGTCGTCTCCTTTGGGTGGTAGGAACAGTTGGTCTGGAGGCATTAGTCGTAGTAGTGGTTGTAGTCGTAGGTTTTACAGTGGTTGGGGCTCTTGTGGTTGTTAGCGGAACTACTGTCGTGGTCGCCTCTGATTGTCTATTTGCTAGGGAAAACAGAAACGTTATTTATCAAGTGTGACTAAAATGAACCGTGAAGGACGGTGTGTAATTATTTATACTGTAGAAATCTTTCAAAAACAATCTTTTGACAAGATCTGTAAACGTCTTGTCATTTTATACATGGTGTTAAATTTATTGCAGTTGGAGTTTTTCGAAATCATGATTCGAAGTTTGGTGACTAAGTCACCCACTATCGGACATTGAAAGCAGCACTGTCTCTCCTGCGAAACTTTAATGTCTAATTAACTTCAGAGTGCAATGGTATCATGTAAATGTAGGATGTGGTCCACTCCTCTAGATTACATCAATGGTGTAGATGCCATGAGTTTTATAGGGTTTGATTGTAAAGTGACACTGGAGTGTTTGTACTTAGATGCTCGTTTGATAATAAATTTGAAAGATCTTGATAACAGTTCCATCAATTCATTACTCCAATAGTAGCAAATTAGTTTATACATTGTCAGTGACTACAAACTGGTCTGGACTTATGTGTAAGTTGACAAAGACTTCAAGTATTACTTTGAGATACATTAGCTTTTTTAAAGGTAAACAGGAATGATTTCTGAAACAAAAGCAAAGGAAGGGGATCTTCCATGGCCTGTCAAATCATAGAAGAGAGCAGCATTCAAAAATGCTATGGTAGATCATACAGAGAGAGCCTTTCTCTAGTTATTGCCATCAAATGTGTTATTAAAATCGTCATTCATTACTTCATGCAAAATTCAACTATCTCTTTGTGTGCATGAGTATGTTTAAATTAATTATAATTCACGTACCCAATTTGAGCATATTGATTACATTTGCCTTCAACACAGGTTCTAAAGCCTCGTTTGCACGGTACCGATATCCTTTGTTCCGAATAGCTTCATATACATATCTGCGAGATATCTACTACAAATAATTTTCATGAAAAGTGATAACAAAACACATTTAACTAGTGATAAGTACAGTGTACAACTGCTTTTTAAAGCTATAAGAACACTTACTTCTCAGAAACCTCTCTTTTACAACAGGATTTTGGGAAATCACATAATCATATCATTCTAATCGTTCATAAACGAAGGGGGGACGAAAGAAACATCACTGTCATTCGTTCTGAAAGTTATAACCGTGAATCAAACTGGTACAGAGAGCTATGCGGTGCCATTTAAAAGCAAATGTATCGGATGGGGAAAGATTATACGATATCACAAGCTATCTGGTAACGTTTTACTGTAGCCATATTTTCGTTCACCTAAGAAGCGCTGAATCTGCTAAAGATCTGAACGATAGTCAGTAATAATCCTCAACAACTATGGATCATGAAATGTGCAAATTTCCCTAACCCCCATTCCAAAATATCTTTAAGTTTGAAAAAGAGCATTTTGAAGACCTGAATGTCCGTCCTATCTGTCACTAAGCAGAGAGGTTTAGAAAATAGATAATACCAGGTATGGACACCACTTTCATGTGGCAAGAGTTGTGCGTTATTTCTTACATTTTCACTTGAGTAGAAACTTAACTTCTATTTATCTAGGACTGAAGCTACAGATCCTATATGGCAGTAACTAAGATGGTTTTGCCACTAAAACGGTTTTACCATGTTCTGTCAGTCAACAATTTTTGTAATTACTTGCATACATGCTTTTTAGAGATCATGTTTTTCACCAAGCAAATGAGAAGAAATTTTCGTATCAATTACGACATTCATTCCGAGCTTGTTCTAAGTATAGCCGAAAGCGACAATTTTTAAACCAAACCTACTGCTGAAAAACAATTGTTTGCCATTTTTTATTCGTTATTTGGGCGACGAGGTATTATTCAGAATTGTGAAACACAGGATGTTCTTTGTTTATTGACTAATTAGTAGCACATTATAACTTGTGATGACACTGCGTAATTCCGCCTTATTGTTCTTAATTATAAACCTGTAAACCCGTTTTGCTAGTTGCTTGTATGATTAGCTTAGTTGTCAAGATGTTAGTTGAAGATTGAGGTCATATATACGTTTGACAAACAGGAATGAGGATTCCTACTATGCCGTATCTACTGCACATTTATCAGGTACTAGCTATAGCTTTGAATGGGTAGACCTTCGTACAATTTCGGCGATGGGTCGCATGGCCAATCTGGCACCGTTGATCTAACCATGATGCTAAGAGTGAGTAAGATCTGGTTGTGGAAATCATATATAGCCACCTAACAGGGGCACCCTAGTAGAATGTACAATGCATGCCAGTTCATGGATACTACCACTAATCTCTAAAAAAGACTGGATCGAGCTTCCCATTGTTTCCAACTACGAAAAAGTGTTGTCACGAGTACTGGCCCCCGTTAGTTAGAATAGCGCGGGTAAGTCCGCCATGTTGCGTAACATTGTTTACAAGCTTTGTGTGATGGGGACTGAAATGGCGTCCAAAGTTTGACCTCACTTTCAGACGGAAGATGGTCGATCCAGTGTTTTTTAAAAATCAGTGGATACTACAGCAAACTATGATCTTGTAAGCAAAATCTACTTACATTTCCCTGGACACAATTTACAGGTTTTTGGACAGATTTGAGCCATTGACCTCTTTTGAGCTTTGCACCAACCAAGGCTTGAAAGATAATGACAGTCCGATCTCAAGTCTCTGCATTTGATTTTTTCTGTAGATGACAATGACAACGAGTCAAGTTTGAGTTACCTGATTTTATAGAGCAAGCTATCAGATCATAGTCGAAATCTTTGTAGGCAAGTGTTGATAAAAGGTTTGCTTTCACTACGAAATACATACCTCCACACATGTCGCACGTTCTTGAACAGATCCTCTTCATCATCGCCTTCCGTGTAGTACACCAATTCCAGCGCTTAAACTTATCACAGTCACTCCGCAAGTCCCTACAAGATGCTGTTGGAATAAAAAAAACACATCAAATGGTGAGATTGTTTATCGATCTCTTGTATTTTACGAGCATTCTATAGATTCGTGTTTGATGTGTTCTTATATCGCCGCTCATCAACAGTTATGGTCCCTCAAAGGTTCTCCTTCAAAATCTCCTGCAGATCTTAAAAATATTGAGGGAGGCAATGCAGAACATATAGACATACAGAATCTCCAATTATGGTCCAACGAATACAAAAGAACTGGGTCTTTTATTAAATTCTAACTACTCAGCAGAGGGATTTGAATATATGTGATTTCTGAAAGAGAGAAGCTTTTACAACATTTTGTAAAAAATACCATATATCTCTTTTTAAAGTGAATGCTTTTTTACACAAGTGTCAGGTTCAAGATGAGGCCTGTACTACAGTCTTCATAAAAACATAAGCTAATGACTTCAGTTTCATGGGAATTATGTGAAAACGCCCAAATGCATCTTAACACCCAATCCTCTCTCTGAGGTGTTGACCCAATCCTCTCTCTGAGGTGTTGAGAAGAGGGCATTTTAGAAACAGGGAGCTCTTTTTCAGGAGGCTGTACTACATTAAAAAGAGGCTGTCTTTCTATTGATGAGAAGATGACAGTATTGCCATTCTTGGCGAACTCAGTTATTTAAACTTCGCAAATTATTATCAAAGGTCAGTTTTGTTGTTTAGCTTACATAGACTACATGTTAGCAGCTTCTACGCATTTTATAACTCCTATTTTAACAGTTTTTTAATTTTGACTTCCCTCATACCCCAGGTTCTATCCATTTAGCCGTCGTGCTTTTTAGGCTCTAGGAATACATCCTTGCTTTCGCACAGTACAGACAAGTCTTTCTATTGAAATTAATGGAGCAGGTTTACACACGATGGACAATATTGGCATCCTATCAAGGAATCAATGAACTCTTGTTAATCTGTTAACTCAATAAAAATTAGGAATGTAAGACAATTTGGTAGAAGTGAAGTTGTAAAGAAAGTGATTATTTGGTCAGCGAACAACAGGATTAAAATAATGCCCCTCTGTTGCTTTGGAAATTTTCTACCCTCACGATCAATTTTGTATTAAATGCGATTGCTGTTCTAGATATGGCCATCCATTGGATCAAGGATGTCAGTGTAGTTGATTAAAGACCAACAAATAAATCAGGAGACTGCAAAATCTCAACGAAACAAGCTATTACTATCATCCTATTAGAAGTAATATCTGAGCACTGCAGACAAACTATACAAAGAGCTAACTCCATTAAGTAAGTCGGTAAGGAAAATCAGAGGAACAGTTCGCTTCCCATACCACATCAACCAAACAATTGTATAAATATAGAAATATACATATAGTAATAGTAAATGTTTACACAATTCTATAATCTCGACCTCATCAATAAAATATATTATCACCTCACTCCAACACAGTCACAGACCCACACAAAGAATCTGAATCGTGCCACATCCCATCCAAGTTGGATCCCAGTTCTCTCGGGTGTCTGCCGTCCAGTAGCGTACGTTAGCGACACTCACAAGTTTCCAGTAGTTAAAGATGGGAGACATTTCTCTCGAAACGTATCTAAAAAGGACCTTATGACATGATAAACCCTAAAATCTATGGCATTAACCGAGTCAACAAAGTGTTAAACATTTAAAATCCTTTGGTTAAACGTAGGCAGATCAATATACCCAACATTATAAACAATATCCAACGCAAACCGCAACGTAAATGATTTCTAATCTACATTTCATACTGCCAGTCCTTGAGTTCAACAGTGACATTATCAAAGAAATTTAGGTAGTGAGAAGTAGACCCAATGATGTCCAAAATAGCTTTTACTTTTGGTGCGTTCTCCTTTATCAAGATCATGCTAACTACAGCACATTTGGCCGTTCTAGATTCGAGTCTTTTGAATAGGAACTAGAATAAAATCAAAACATGCGTAAGATATTTTAACATTCTTAAGATAAGAACAGGGTATCATGTAGCTCTTCCCGTGAACCATGGAGCAAGAGAAACTAAGAAATAAATGAAAGGGATAAATTAGAAGCCTGGTGCTGCCAAAAAACGTTAATTTGTTAAAACAACATGTAAAGCTTTGAATAAGTGAATATGAAAAACGAGAGAACTTTGGTTAATAATAAAACAGATGAACAAACAAACGCTCAGAGAAGTGGTTTAGTTAATAATCCAGGCTATAAGGAGGGATATCAGTGTCCGACGCGGCTACTGTTTCAAAGTCAAGTTGCAGAGAGTCGTCTACGCCAGAAGGCCATTAGTGGAGAGCGCAGTTCTCTCTCATGTGATTTACGGTTTGGATTGTCCTCTATGCATAATTCTCACTGTACCGAGAGTAGGTAGCATGGAGAAATTGATGGAGACGGAGGCATAAACGAATGAAAATTAAATACAAGTGACTTAGTTTAAATCAGACCGTCCCTAACATAATACTTAAAACAAAGTTAATGAAGACTTATCATAGCAGTCGGGACTGCAAAGTGGATGCTATCCAATAGCGGAATCCGCAGTTCTCTGTATGACTGCAAAGACTGCAAGCGGTTTTTTGTCCTGCCTCAGCAGTATTGGAGTTACTTGCTGTTGAACCTTTCTGTCAAACAACTTTCATGTGCAGCAGGGCGCTGTCATTGTGGTACAAATAGCAATTAATACGGTAGGATTGTCAGGATCTACTTACAGAATCTATTGCTTTGCAGTCCCAACTGCTCTGACAGTTATTTATTCACTTTTGTTTCTCTTTTAAACGAGGTTTCATCTCATTAGCATTTACATATTGTAGAGGCTACTATATATGTAAAGGGAGATAGATGAGAGGCATGCATTGGCGTGGCCAGCTTTCTCAAACTGGGGGGACACGAAATTTATCAAGAAATCACACCTTACTTTGACAAAGTTGACAATTAAAAAAAATTGGTCATTCTTATTATCACCTACTTTGACCGCAGACCTATTTTTTCTTAGCACACATTAAAGTTTTTAGGCCAGATTTGGACGAATTGGAAAATTGACATTTCGGAGAAGTGGAGAGACATTTCAACCTCAGCCTCCCCACTGGCCATTCCAATGGAGGCAGCTAAAATTTCAACAGAAACTGCAATGTAGGCCAGTAAGCTTTAACGAGAATGATAGGTACATTGCTCACCTAATCTATGAAGCGAGGCACTTGAAGAAAATGAGCGAGTAAGACTGTAAAGTGGACTTTGGTCTTACATGTAAAACTAGCTAGCTCTCACAAAGGTAAGTGAATGAGCAATACTACTAATTAAGGTTCCACTCAAATCAGTACTTCCTTCTTGATCATTCAGGGCCCTCGCAACGGTTTTGAAAGTGGGGGGGCCAAGATCACTTCTTACTCTAATCCTGTATTACAACTCTGTGAAAACACATTATTAACACTTCTACTTGCAAAAAAGTGGGGGACCTGCCCCCCCTAGCTCCGCGGTCCCTGTCATTATCATGTACCGTTGTAATATCATAAGAGCATAAGTAATTTTTGGAGTTCAGTCCTTGTCATGAAAGTTTAAGAAAAATTACTGCTTATTATTATTAGTTGCTTATTTTTGCTTCAAATATATGTGATGACAGACCAATTTAAATTTGAGTCGTAAAGTCGTTCACGCCTCTTATAAAGTCATGGAACTTAAGCATTTAGCAAGGACAGGATTTATGCAAATGAAGTTAAAAGCTATAAAACAATAGGTTCAAACTTGCCAGATTGTAATAGGGCTGCAAAGCCTTCATGGGATATTACACTGAGTTGCAGTTTTTCACAGCCAGAAGGGGAAGGGGGGGAAGGGGTAAAGTTAGATCGTGACCAGGGAACAAATGCATACGAGGGGATTTCTAACCAATAGCTCCACAATCTTGAACTTTTTTCCAATAATTGTGCTGTTCTGTTGTACTGAATGATCGATTGAAACATATAGAGCAACTTATCATCCTTCATCCGTACAAGATAACCAGCTTAGCCCTTTTATTATTATAGCCCTAGACAGCAGGCACGAATCCCATTTTTCGTAAAGCTTATTGTTTGAGATAGATTCGTTTAAGTAAGAACCTATAACTATTCTTAGACGATTCACCTAGAAAACATATAGAATGTCTTCCTCAAACATCTAAGAGTCATGCCTAATAGTTCTGATTACCAAGGCTTCTAGTACTCTAATCTAAGTCCTAGGACCGATCTTCCTATTCCTCCAAACTTTTTTCACCAAGGGAAAACTAGTTGCCCCTTGGTTATTTTACTTTTCAGACCCTTCACCTTGCTAATAATGCTACCTAGTAGGGGGAGTTAAGAACTTATTTTACTCTTCATCCCCTGAAGCGTATTTATCAGATCTTACCTTTTAATTATGCAGAAACAAATGGCTAGTTGCCCTCCAATCTGTTTGGTCACTTAAAAGGACACTAGAACTTTTTATTTTATTCCAACAAATTCTCTCTCGATCTTCTAGGATTCCTCGTTCGATACGATTATCCATG
>JAAAKL020013700.1:0-12325 GCA_010016065.2 Carybdea cf. marsupialis auct. non (Linnaeus, 1758) | reverse complement strand
CAACTTCGCAAAATTGAACCCTAGTAGAGCGACGAACACTTTCTCCTACAAATCCGACCATCGACTACACAAAGATCCCAGTTGTTGTCAAAATCTGTCCCCCAGGAAGAAAAAGCACATGGTCGTGACGTCATTCTGCAAGGGGTCTATATATGTACAAAGGAAATGTGTGCAGTGGAGATTAATTGCTAGGCGAGTACTAGGATATTTACACAACCGGTTTCCCGTCTTGCGACGTTTTCAAGTGTGTACAGATATTTCATTACCGTTACAGTGTTCTAACAGTGTTCTATACAGTATTCGATTTGAGTTCTACATAGTTAGAATTAGACTGGACTGTAAAATCTGTATACACTTGAAATACGTCGCAAGACGAAAATAAACTAAAACAAGGAACACCCTAGTACCCGCCTAGTAATTCATCTCCACTGCACACATTTCATCTATGTTAACTGCAGGATCTAAGATCCTGCAATTTTTCATCTATCTATATATATATAATATGCATAGTTTACTATTGTTTACCCCGATTTGTCCAGAATAAACAACTTGTAATAAAACACAAACGCTCTTCGAAATGCAACCAAGAGGGATGGTAGATAAATGATGTTATCTAGTATCAATTTTTGAAAAGTTTGTTGATGGTACAGAATAATAAAACTGCACGAAATAGCGAATTCATTTTTTTCGTCTGACACTCCTCAGAGTACAATTTGTTAGAAAATGATCGAAAGGGAATCAACGAAATTATTTACCAACTGTGTTTTACAAGGTAGCCAATCAGAATTCTTACTGTCAGATTGGTGTTGTTTTGACCAATCAGAGTCCGTGAATCTGAATGGTTAACCGAAAAGTCCCAATGAGAAGACAAACTCTTTTTGTCTACAAAGCAACGGTTTTCTTGGTTTGATGTGAATGGATTCTAGAACGGCCAAGTGAAAAGCAGATCTAGCTTTCCCAATTACGCGGAAGCGATCATCGAAATTTCAGTGTCATCGATCTTTTTGCTATCGGCAAAGATTAGCTCAATTAGTCGTACACTCTTGTCAATAGGAACTGTACTGTCACTATGACTGTAGGGCTCATCAAATCGCTTGTTGCGCGTACTTCCAACGGTTATATTTGCTTTCCAAATGACACTTTTCTAGAGTAACAAAACAATTCCAATAGTTACATGATGATATATCACCTAGTATCACTATAATGATTGAGTTGTGCATTGTTTAACGGTCAATAATGCAATTTTGTCCATAAAAGGAAAGCCTTGACTTTATCAATGCAGCTTTTCCTGACAAAAATATAGTTAATTTAGAAAGAAATGAGATATTCTTTAACCATTTAAACTGATTTAGCTTTCGAAGTATCTATTGGTAGAAACAGTTTCGCATCCTTTTGAGGTAGACAACTATAGGCAGGTGGGATCAAGGACCTATGGACAATTTGAGTTCCCTACTGGGGGCTATAGGAGGCGAAAGGACCTGCATATTCCTCCCTCTCGTAAAACACAGTTTAAAATTGTTGGATTAATGAGACTTTTTAGGTGAGTCTTTGGATTAAAACTAGCGTGCATAACTTGTTTTTCCGAAGAAATATAAATTTTCAGACCATGGCAGAGCTGCCGTTAATCGTCTCAGTCTAGAATTCGAAGTACCCGGAATCATCATCTTTCGGACAATATTCAAAGTTGTTAATGCCCAATTACTCTAGTACCCATCAGATAAAGCCAATCGAATTATATAGTGAACAGTTTCATAACATTCTCAACATGTAGTGATCTCTATTCTCGTCCCAAAGTCGATAAATAAAGTTCAGTGAATTAGTGTTTACTTATGCTGAAATTTACGAATTTCATAATTTTAAAATCTTGAAACATCACCTTGCATTGTATTCCCTAGAAAACTGCGAGGTGATAACTCGAATACTGTAAGGCCAATAGATGGTGGTAAAGGATATATTTGTTTGAAATGAAAAATATAGAGGGGGTGGTGGGCTTGAAAACCTAAACATATTAGAAGTAGGGATTCTGGAAAGAGGAACCCGGCACCGTGCAATTCATAAGATCGTTAATGACGTGCATTTGCACAAAAATGTCATCAGTAACAGCTGTATTGGATTCCTCCGCCCTGATTCACTTAAACTGTCAGTCATCCATACCATTTTTACCTTTTATTGTTAAGTGTGTAGATGAGGCTATTTTGGAACGAGGGCTTTTTCTCTCCACTCAACTTTTTAAAAAATCAAACTTATTAATGTAAAATTTCTATCTAAAGAATGTAATTGTGCCCAATAGAAATACAAGCAAAGTTGACGTTTCAATTCTCTCCGAAGGCGTAAGTATTCTGTTACGTCAAGGGATAAAGTAGATAAAGTCAAGTATCAAGAATGGGGTTGAACTGTTTGCTCGTAGGCCAAACGCAGAGTGTACGTAAGTTACACGGTTTAAAATTCAGTTTAGTTTCAATCCATGAAAGGTAGACACTGCCATTGAATTGTATACCTCTACTAAGCAATTGCATCACAGTAACATTACAGGTTTAGAACGAAGGGCACTAATTGGTACCATGAACAATAGATCCATTACAACCTCTATAAAAGTGCAATTATGAGAGATTACAAGGTTTAGTGTCAACAAATACTGAGGCAAGGGGAGTATTTTCATCTAATGTCATGATGTTTACGAAAGCTAAGTTTCCAAACTATGTTAGTTTTTGATGAGCGTACCAGGGCGATCTACAGTTATCCGTAGTACAGTTGTCGGGTAGCTGAAACATTGTTTCCTACAACAATTGCACAGATCGTTAAATTCTATATCAAAGACACTAGTATTTTTTGGTAAGGTTATGAATCTTCCTCGGTCAGATAGCAGGGGTACCAATGTCTTGCCACAAACCTAAAAAATATGGCCTTTCCACTACATCCCCAATATCAGACAGAAAAAACTTCAAAATAACAAGAAACAAAATATAAATTCCTTTTCGTTAATAACTTTAAGTCTGATGAAGGTATTTTAAGAACCATCATGCTTTTTTCCCACGTTTAGATAAACTTTTGTTATCCCTTTCTTCAGCTGTTCCATCATCTTATTTTTGAACAAAACAATATCTTGCTGGAATTTCCAAACCATGTCATTGTCCATAATTAACTCTTTTTCTTTCACACGTACCTTAATTTCGTGAAGATCTAGCGAAATGGATGTCGTAAATGAAAAAGAGTAGCAGAAGGGTACATCACCCCCCCCCCCCATTGAAGGGCGCAAACCATTGCACTGCTGCACAGAGATAGTATCTTGTTAGAGCTGGATCTTTTGCGGCTGTGAAGAGCGTTGGCATCTCATTTTAAGTATGACCTCGAGAGGTGTTTTAAGTACTTTAATGGTACTTTTAACCGCGATAAGATATTTCTATATCGTGATGCCTAGTTTTGCTTCTCAACCTGGGTTCTATTTTTACTAGGAGGAATGTAGTTCTATCTGTTACTAGGTTGAATTATTCGTCATAGGAAGATGAGGATGAATTTCCCTGGGACAGTAGGGATTTTTCTATATACCATCTTGCATGTAAAGAATTAAAATAAAAAAAAGATGGAACGGTATTTCAGTGGACAATTTTACTTCCTGCAGTTCTGAATTGCATCTGCATTGAAAAACGGAAACAATACTATGGTCTCTGTTGCCACTGTTATACTTTGGAATGAAATATTTCATACCAAAATTGTAAAAACTATAAGACCCACAGCTCAAAACATCTTAAAAGCCCATTATACACGGCCTTATTTTGACCCTGTTGCCATGCGCGTAAAGAATACGCCAGTCGTTTGCGGTTGGAAGTTTCTAAATTTCAAGTTCGTTCTAAGCAGCCCAACATTGTGAATTTGTTTAAATTATGGAAAAAAATACTCAAGTTTCGTGTTGCCCTGTTAGCCAGAACGCGAATGGTCATAACTGAGAGTGATGCCCTTTCCCATCACCAAGATACCAGCTTTCAAAGTTTTTTGATGTCTCTGACAAAACCTTATTATTTGATGTTGGATCCTGCAATGCGGTGGGAAAGTGTGACGTCACGATTTTGAACACTTTTTAATTAAGGGGAAAAACTCAATTTTCATGTTACCCTATTAGTGAGAACGTCAATGGCCAAAATTGAGAGTGATACCCTTTCCCAACACGGAGATATCAGGTTTCAAAGTTTTGAATCTCCCTAACAAAACCCTACTGTTTAATGCTGGTTCCTAACTTAAGGAGCCAAGGAATATCAACAGAGTTTTGAACAGAGATTTTTGAGATTATAACGCCTCTAGTTTAAACGATATAAACACTTTAGGTTTTGTGTTTCTGAAAGCAGTCTATTCCAGGATTGCCTTTAGATACTCAATCGTGCTATTTTCAACACTATTTACAAATCGTGCTATTTTCAAAACTTTTGATTTTGGGCGTCATCACTTTCCATCCGCATTGCAGCTTTCAGTTTATTCCAATTTTAGTAAACAATGGTAAATTGAGTTGCAATAAGTTAGGGTGCAGTGACCGAATGTTGGAAAACACGTATCCCTAGCAACTAGGGGTATCTTTTGTGAGAGTGATGTCATCATTCCAAAGGAGAATGGAGAGTTTTGTCTGCGTGTCTTTGATTAAGTTAATTATTTTTATCTTCGTTTTCTTTGCTGCTGTTAGGAGACTATCAAGTTTGAATATGACGTTGTAAATACCAATCAAACCTTAGAGCTCCACAATGTTTTATCTGAACAACAAAATATTATGTCCATGTCTCATTGCACCTCATCATCACCAATCAAATCATGAATTTTTCTTATGGCTCTCTTGTCGATGTTTCCTTCTCCCTAAGGTAGTGGTATTTTTAGCAGGGTATTCGATTTATGTTCTGTATCTTATTCACCTAGGAACAAAATTCATTTAAATATTGAGAATGATAGTGGATTCAGTTCCTTCTTGTCGGTAGCAAAACTGTTCACTGTATTCTTTGTGATGAAGAAACCTCCTGTGAACAATGCTCTTAGAATTGTTTTCAAGTTGTCAAGTTTTGATGCTTGGGGCAAAATTGGTCATGCCCGGAGTAGCTTATTCCGACGCATGTGATCGTATGCAGTAGCCTTTAGACTGATAATGCACAACTAGCCAGGTTTTTCTTCCACTACAGTAAAAACAGCAAACCGCAGTTATTTATATATTATATATCTATTTATATATTTTTGGGTTCACCCTTGGCTCTTCTTTAAAGGAATTCCCTTTACCTATGACCCCATAAGGCACAGTTATAGACATTTATATTACTCTGTTGATACATATACATCTTGTTATTACTTGTGTATTTACATATAAAACCAGGAAACAGAGCTAAAAGCAGTTGTAAAAAACACATATTAAAAATTAAACAACTTTAGATTTAAGATCCAAGGCTTAAAGTGTTCATTTTATATATATATACATGTGTACTACCGGATTGTCGACTTTACTATTGCACTATTTAGTGCAATGGTAAAGTCTTCGTTTTCGGAGTTGGAGATCCTGGGTTTGAACCGGGCCAGCGCCTCAAGCACTTCATGTTTAATGAGTTCTATACTACGTAGTTCATGACTGCTTGTGTGTCTGCCTGAGTACTTATATGTATATATATATTTGTATATATTTATATTTATGTATATAAATAAGTACCTTGGTTTATATATATATAAATATATATTAGAACTAACAGACACAATAGGTGATATAGATATGAAACAACAAATAGGATATAGAGATATATGTTGAAAACTTGAGATGGGCTTTTACCATCAAAGTGGTACAACACTAGCAGCCATATGGGTAAGAACCGACGTCTTGATGACAAGACACACACTTGAAGTTATGAAATCATATTCCTGTACAAATTTTTATCTGAATTACCCACAGGCCTATCTGAATTATACCAATAGAAACCCCTCAATAGTTACAATCTTAACTGTTAAAGTTTTTAGGAACACCATGACGTATATATAAATCACTATCCACAATCGAGGTGACAAGTCTAATTTACAGACCGAACGTGTTAGCTTAACTGAGACAAAACATAACATCAACAACTTGAATGGATCTGTGTTGTTTGTAGATTTAAGTATGTTATTTCATAATATGAAAGCTTATCGAAATGTCATTAATATATGTGCCTACATACCTTTGTGAATAAACTAATTGTAGACCAAAGTTAGTTCCTCTGCTTTTTATTCCAATTAGACAGAGGAGGCTAAAGAGGAAATGAAATATTTGATTTTTATTCTCACTTAACCCAACCCGACTATGATTGACGCGAGTTTACGACTATTGTGGGAATAATGATGGCTGGTGTAAATTTAACTAGAAATATGTAAGCGATACAAGGCTAAGTTCCCTTTTTCAAAATTTAGAATTGGTGAGCCTTGTGGAATCAAATTCTAAATTTGAAAACATGATTGCGGATAATGCAACAACTGCAAACCGCATCACATCCTCAGTTGGAAGATTACTTGACATCTGCTCTAATAGGATTTAACGCCCGATGAAATGACCTCAAACAGTAGATAACATGGATATTAGTGACCAAACCTGAAAAATTCAAACTGCTCTTGAATTAATGATGAGAAACATAAAACTGCGTGCAATTCCCATAGATAGCTTTGATTCACGGCCTCTCTTCTCTCGTTGTATTTTTATTGATTAGAAGGGCTACTCATAAGGCTTTATTTCAGCGACTATGAATCATTGATCTTCTGCCCAATCCGTTAATCTAAAATACCCAGCTTAAAGTGATGATTTCCAGATTGTATGTTGGGGGTGTCTCCTTTCGGGTAAGACTGAAGGAAAACGAAAGACTTTGAATAAACACCTTGTAATCGCTTTCCTTGTGTGTACTTACATGTAACAGTAAAATACTACAGAAGCAACTAATGTTACTCTAAAGAAACGTATCATTAACTGTACTTTGTTTTTAAATACCTAAAATAAAATCGCAATAGAATTGCCCATGAAAGAGCTATGCATTGCCGCATAAATGCTTGATATACAGAGTTTGATTACGCGTCTGATTGTTGCAATAAGCGCCTTTTTAAATGTTCGTATCTTGAAACAGAAGTATAAAGAAGGTTTTGCGAGCGCAGTAATGAAGTGCACTTTCAAAGTACTTAAGACCGTGGCAATTGTAAAAGGGAACACTGCTGAAACACTAACTGATCAACAACCCAGCGATCGATGTCGAAGCCATCACCACTGGGACATGAGTTCAAAACATTACCAATTGTCACGGTGGATAAGTTGGCAGTTACTGACTTTTAGAAAAAACATCTTTTGTCCTTGCTGTAAATATAACCTGGAGTACGGTCAAATTTTGGCAGTATCACACACTATCTGTGTTAAAGGTTATGAAAAATTCCCGAACGGAACGGAGGAGTAGGAGGCAGTACGTTAAAGCAGTTCGTTTATTAGCTGTCTGTCAAGATCTCGAAATAAACTCAAGACTTGACTTGACATACTTGGAGAATCAGTTGGTTGAGGCAGTCTCCGATGGAAAAGGTGAGATTTTTTGACCCCCATTCCGATCCCATCAAGCGACCCCAAGCATCAGGGCTGGTCACCGGCGCTAATTGCTAATTGGGCGGTTAATTAACCCGGCTAACCAGAAAGTCTTGGAGGGTAGTGGAACTCGTGTGGAGGAACTGCCACATAAGCTCTAAGCATCCACAACTTAGCAGCAGTGGTGTGCAGCAGCAACACTCTGTATTCGTGCAGAAGGTGGAGGAGTATCCCTTTCGGTTTACCAACGGGCCACTCCAGGCTACTGCCTGGTTTAATTAGTCAGCCGTTAGAGCAGCGAAGGTCTGTACCTACTGCAGGTCAAGCTGGGTAGGCCGTCTTGAGAAGTCCTTTAGCAAGTGCCCAAGTATTGAAGCTAATTCACACATCATGTCAGCAAAGTCAAGATCAATAAAAGATGAAAACTTGTAGCAAGAAAACTAAATGAAACTACTAAAAACAAAAAAATTGTGTGGATTTTGACCTGAAACCTTGTCTCGCATCTATCGAGATTTTAAATCTAATTGCAAGAACTTCAAGATCTAGTCTGGACGTGATGTGCATCGGAACTAACTAGAAATAGCAATTGTTAAGTATCTTTTTTATGGAAGCCCGTATACACCTTAGTATACTTCTTCATATACTTCTTCTTGTATTTCTTAATTTACTTTTAATAAATGTTTTTAATATACTTTTCAATATAATTTTTAACATACTTCTTGATATACTGCTTAACATATCTTTTTAATTTTTTGTTAATATATCTTGAAATACCACAAGAAAATCCTCCTTTTTCATAATTTCTTTGGTGATATACTCGATTTCAAGCGTAGCCTTAGAGAATTAGCCCTGGCAATTGCGAAATTTCAAAAACTCAATGTGACAGCAACCAAATCTATCACAGTTTGCATCATTTTACAGGACAATTAGAATAACAGTGGATGTATGTATAGAGGAACAATCCTGTCAAAATATGCAAAATAAGGTTCCCTCGGCTCTGTATATCACTTTCTTAATACGTAGGTTGTTTATTTGGACAGTGCTTTGCAGACAAATTCCTTTATTTTGGTATACACCTTGCACTCATTATTTGTACTTCAAGACAAGCCCTACCAAAGACATACGACTCATAGTTATAAGCACTACTAATTATTACTGTTAGTCAGGGCTTTATGAGTTTATCATCACTGTAAGTAAACTAATACGGAAAGGGATAGCAGATAGTATCATTACTTTGCTCTGTTTAACTACTAAGCTTTCGAGTGATCTCTTTGGTTGGTTTACCGAATTACGTAACTTACCGAATTACGTAAATGTCGTTACAACCACGTGCGTAGCAGAGTAGAAGTTGATAAAGATAGGAATGAGATATTTTGGGATGATAGTCCCAAGTTGTGAGTAGAACTATTGCATCTCTTGGTACAGCGGTTGTCCGCCCGCTTCAATTTCTAAGACGATTATATTCCTGCTAGGAGCAACAAATAAATTCCATAAATCATGCATGGTAGACGATGGTCAAATTACAATCCGAGTCCATAGATATTAAAATTTTTCTAAAGTCTGATACTTTTGGCTTCGTAAGATCTCTCCCTGCCTAACAAGATCCCCTTTTGTAGCCTCTGACGGTCAAGTTCAGCATTAACTCCAGCAGAACTGATTCTACTACTATCAGAAGGGGTTGAAGGACAGTTACCTCAGCATGAAAACAATTTGCTCAGGGGGCAAGAGAAGACCTCAACGACTAAAATGGCGACGGGAGGCTGCAATATCACGTCATGTTTGTACAATGCTTTTATATCACGGGTCTGCATCCCTTGTCTTTCCATGCACACATGTCCAGGGTGGCTTCTTTTGAACAACATGTATCTGACATGTGACAGCCACCGTCCCAGAGCTAATTGTATTCAAGGTTTGAGAATGTCTCCACATGAAATGTGCCCACAAAATATAGAACTAGTAAGCTGCGTCTATCGAAGTAGGAGAATGGGGTTGAGCCATATCGAGAAATGTTCGAAACAGGTGAAGTAAATGAGATACAAAAGGATCGGTGCTACGTTTTAATAACTTACTGCCAATGCAAAAATTTTTATGAAGCAAAGAAACAATGTTTACATTGGTGCATTAAAACAAGCTTATTGCAGTCAATACTTGTTTAGCACACAAGAAATCAAAGATGGATCTGTATTGTTCCTGCTTACGTTCTAAAAAGTCGAAATTATGTTGCAATGAGACAGCGAGATCTAGTTGAATTCACAAAATGTAGAACGCTACATGGTGCAGAATGTGGGTCTGATCACTAACTTTTGCGTGTAAAGATAACAGGCAATTATGATGCAACAAGCACTAGAGAAAGTAGACACAAAATGAAGATACTACAACTTCCTGTAGACAAATTTGCATCTACATTTGAGACCACTGGCAAGGAAGAGATAAATAAGAAATTCTGTTCATGTGACAGAATATTTGACCTAAGCATCTTAACAATAGTGTCCTTATACTGAAACCGTTAAGAAATCTTGGATTGAAATGTATCTTAAAAACTTACTGCCAATGCAAAAATTTTTATGAAGCAAAGAAACAATGTTTACATTCATCTGAGTTTAGGTATGCGCATGATCAAGTTTACAAAGTTTGTCGTGTAGCAGATTTACAAATTGATAGATGCAGTAATTATAGTGGTAGAACTAGAAAAGGGTACCAGGAAACAGACCTCACCGTAACAAACCACGCACAGATGCCGGTATTGGAAGTAAATCAGTAAATTCCAAACTATGTTTCCAAAATAGCCAATCAGAACTCTGACTGCCTGATTGTAGTTGTTGTAACCAATCACAATCTATAAAGCTGTATGGTTAACCGGAAAGGGCCAATGAAAAGTCAGATTCTTTGTGTCTACAAAGCAATGGTTTTCTTGCTTTGGTGTGAAAGGATTCTATAACGGCTAAGTGAAAAGGAGATCTAGCTTTACCTATTATACGGAAGCGGTCATCCGCATTACATGCACATATACATTTTCACACTGTCTGGGTTTTCAAGCATGTGCTGCCCTATATTGTGTTTACGTTTGAGCTGATGCATCACGCATACAGGAAGGAACATGCTGCTTTATTTTGTCGACTAACCTCAAGGTCGTGCGTCCGACATAGGCAGCCTGACACTGGCAAGAAAATGAATAGACAACAACGCTTCAGCTCGTAGATGGCAGTTCATGGAGAATTACTAACTTAAACTATTGATCTGATTTTCCAATCGAAGCGATACGTTGCTACGCAATGGTAGTTTTAAATACACGGGTCATTTCTTAGGCCCAAAATGTTTTCACCAGAGAACTGCGATAATTTAGCCTAGACTGTGAAATCGATGACATCTTTGGGACAGCCTTTAGACAGAAAAATCTACTTTTATGAATCGATTCTTGCTTTAATTTGTCCTTTGCACAAATCAAGGTTTTGATGATGTTTACCTTGCGAGTGTTGGGGAAGAAAGAGGTATATTTGTAGGCATTTACTATATTGGTATAAGTTATGATACAGATAAAATTGTAGAAATGATTCTAGCATGGTAGTAAGCTACCTGGGAATGAAATAAATGTTGACAACGGCCCTGAAATATTAACACTTAAAGATGTTCTAAAAGTGAAATCTAAACTGCTATCAACAAACCACCTGACAGTCAACAAACCACCTTGACTGGATGCTATACCTGCCGAGCTCCAATGTACTTGTCATAAAGCAATAGTTCAAATGATGAAAGCAATGATATCCAAAATTTGGCACACAGGTATTTAGCCAGGTGAGTCTCAACTTACAAAGATAACTGGTACATGTACACAAGAGTGCATGAATCACCATCTGATTATCCATGAGTCTTAAGTGTTGTTAAAAGTAATGAGAGGTCAATTGGAACATTACATGCTACCTGTGATAACGACTGTGCAATTGAGTTTTGTTAAGGAGAAGAGAACCAGTCATGCTCTTCTTTTGATGCGCCTCGTGATGCGAAATTGTTATAATATCCGAAATCCGGCACACAGGTATTTGGCCAGGTGAGTCTCAACTTACAAAGATAACTGGTACATGTACACAAGAGTGCATGAATCATTACCTGATTATCAATGACTCTTAAGTGTTGTTAAAAGTAATGAGATATGCTCTTCTTTTGATGCACATTGTTATAGAGTAAACTATTTTACTCAAATCCAAGAGTTGACGGTGATGTTTCTTGACCATGTTAAGGCTTTTAGATAGAATTATTTGTGCGGTGTTAAGGAAAACCTCTCAAGAATTTCGCGTCCTACAACATCTTGGCTGGCTTTTATAAAATCCTTAAAAAAAGGATTCAGGTGTTATCAGTATAAACATTGTTCACTTAAACCAGTCTGCAAGTCAAGTGCATGCACGGAGACGGTATTGTGCGAAGTGTTTCAGGAGAACTCCTAGAAAGACCAGGAGTTATTCTGGGTGGTTAGTCTCTCCGGAATATCCGATGTACATGTGATACAATAATGATCCCAAAATTTAAGAGAAATTAACTTACTAGAAGGAACACCGTTTACTTAACCAAGATATTGGAAAATAGATAACTAAGGCTACATTTAAAACACCAAGGAGCGGAATCGCTTGTATGAGGTATTATTATACACAGTGCCAAATTTTGGACAATTAAAAGCTGGAGAAAAGAAATTGCTTGCCCTTGAATTGTGATGGTAGAGATCTTTATAGAATGTAAGAGGCATGTCTCTCAGTACATAAGCTGTTCACGAAAATAATAAACAGATTTTGATAAGGA
>JAAAKL020013699.1:0-12325 GCA_010016065.2 Carybdea cf. marsupialis auct. non (Linnaeus, 1758) | reverse complement strand
AGGGAAAAGCTCCCTTCTTTGTTAACTAATGGAGTTTTATATGATCCGTTCAAGATGCCCTTGGTTTCAGTAAAATATAATTAATTCTTGGAAACAAATTCCTAGAAAATAAAATTCTAATAGTAACAGAAATCTTTGAATGGTATCTGTTTGTAACATCGCTCATTATTTATCCTACTTAACGGTTCAGCAGCTTTCAAAACAAATTCACCTAATGTAGTCCAAAAATAATTAACATACTCTTGCTAGGTGGAGTTGTATGCAAAAGTGGATAGATAAAGAGAACGCTGGGCACCAATGGGGCCAAGACCCTGCTCAAATTGTGATCATTGATGTTATCGAAAGACACGAAAGCTGTAAGCAAAATTTTTGCCGGAAAACGCGAGGCTTCGTTGTTTTCAATAATACAGTTCTAAGCGGCAATATGAAATGGGGAGCGAGCTTTCTCTGAAAAAATTCTCTATGTTGTTGTTGCACATGTCTACTTTGCCAGCAAATGTTACCCTATTGTTGACTCGGGGATACGGAGTCAGGTTTACAAACTAGACTCGGTAAATTTTTGATACTCAACTGTATTTGCTTATGACAGTCGGCCGATGTAGCTTAGTTCTTTCCTAAAATTACTGCGATGCACAGCCTATACACTCACTCTCACTGAGGTATGCGGATTATTGAACAATAATCATTTCTGTGTCAGATCTCTTTTTGGTTGCAAGTAACAACGTTTGGGTAAAATACAAGCGGTTTTACTGTGGGAAATGTTTTAGTCACTGCTTTATCCATTTTCTTTCATTTTCTTCGTAAAATTTCAAGAAAATTCTCTATCCACTTCTGGTTGTAGATACTGGAATTTTGGATAAGACCAAAACCTACCAATCTTATTTTGGATAATAATACTGATGAAATTTTCCGGGGAGTCACAGACAAGTATATTAGTTGGGTGGTCGACAATTCTTTATCGACTTTACTGAGCAGATAGCACGGGTGAGGTGAACTGGTATGAAGATGAGATTAGTTGTTTTTATGAAGAACAGTCAAACTGAGCTTGTAAAGAATGGTTTTCTGTAAATGTTGGTCACAAAGCAGGAGCCTGTTTTACAATTACAGTATCAGGATGAGGCAAGGAGTTGTTTCGTTTCTTCTAGTATGCCCAATCAGAGGTAGGGTGAAGCTCTTAAAAGTTCGAGAAAGTATCCACGTTTCTGTTCAGTTTTCAAAATCGTAGTAGTATTGTTCACGTAACAAAATACCCCTAAATGCACATTAAAATCCTCTCATTTCCTAACGGGTTCTTCGCGATTGCGGTCTACCTTTACTGCAGATGACTACAGTAATCGGTGTCTGACGAAAATGTTTAGCAAAATTAACCCAGTAATCCAACGCAATTACTTTTCAAAACTCGTTCTTATGTAAAGTGCCCTCGTATTAAAATTGTGGTTCTTTAAACTTTGTAGCCGTGCCTCCATGAATTTGACAAAAAATTGTAATGCGGGATGTCCGAACTTTTGCTACGAAAATAGACGTGCTTTTTACTGCTAGGGCTGTAAAGTTCATAATTTGGCTGCGACAATGGCATCACAGACACAGTTACACTTCTGTCAGTTACTTCAATGTTAGTTTTAGTTGAAATGTTCAATCGGTATATACTGTAGTGAGGCCAGTGATATTCTAGTGATAATGGCAATTAGTATTTATTCCAAGCGCTTCTAGAACGAGAGAATTTGAAATGAGAAGTTTGAAAACGTTCTACATAAATAAATATATATCATAGCTGAGGAATAGAGTATACAGTGAGCGGAATCACCTAGCTTAGTTGGTAGAACGCACACCGCGAACGTATGGGTTCGAATTTAGTGAGGGGCATATTTTCTATTTTGTTGTTATCTTTTCGAACTAGTGCTTATTCAATGCTTTACAATGAAGAGATATAGTGATGAAAGCTTAAATTAAAATCTGTGGTAGAAATAGGAACTTATTGAACGTCCCGAGGGGATGCAATTTCAAATATCAAAAATGCTGGAAAAGAGCACAGTGCAAGAAAGGAGTCATGTAAGCTTCTCTTATATGTAGGTTCGCCATGTCAAGAAACATACAAACCACATGCAAGAAGAGGCCGGTCTCAAACATTGCGTAGATCTAGATGCGATGTCTACCGGGGTATCAAGAGCTAATGTGGCGACTAAAGAAAGGTGAAGAATGATATTACTTTGTCACCATAGCTCTGTTCCTAGAGCAGCACGCTGCGCATGTGTCGGTCCCGGGTTCGATTCCCGGTGGTGACATTTTCACTTTCCTCTAGCATCTTCTTCAAACTGAACATACAAACATGTCCCACACAGAACAGAGGCATACATAGAAATGCCTTTTTAGAAAAAGTGGAGTAAAGATGATAAGCAACTTAGAATACGTGCCCTATCGTCTCTATCCTTCCTGTAAGGCACTTCGTATCATGGAGAAACGGGACGTACTTCTAAGGAAAGTGACCGTATTTACAGATACGGATATATTAACCCATATATAAACCTATCAGTTTGTTTTTGGCAATGGGCACTGTATATATTGCAGCAAAGGAGCATGCAAAATGTCTCAAAAAAGTCATTTAACATTTTCAAAGCAAGGGTATCTACTTTCACTTCTTTTACGGAGTTATTTTTTACTGTAGAAAATGGCATATACACATCCAGACGAGACAGAGATATAAATGAGGTATCTAAATAGGGTATCTATGTGCTCCTATATCTAATTTCCAATCTATTTTGACCTTGAGGAGGGCATTACTTGAATTACACCTTATAAAACATTGAGTATCATGAAGCTCTTTTTTTAGTTATAAAGTGAGAGCGTTGAGAGCGGCTTCAGAGTGATTTATGAGTGGACTAAAGCCCTATGCGCGCAAACATTCTACATGGAATTACATATTGCAAATAATCTTGCCATTAAAAATGAAACTTTTTAAGTGTTATTGTGTTGGTATGATTTGGTACCCTGTATAAGTCCTGTTTTCGTTTCAGTGATGACTTTGTAAGAATCTGGTGTTCTAGTAGGAAACGTTCGTGCTTTAGGCTACTCGAGAGACGAAGTGGTCAGGACGTATTGAAAAGAAAGCCCTGTGTGTTACCTCAGACAGCACTTGTGAGTTTAGTTACTGTGAAGATATAGCCGCAGACAAAGGCATGTTGAGTTTAGCGTTATATAAACTCGAGGGGAAGCCAGTATTTTTTGTGTTAGATCAACATAATCTGGTTGGTCCTCCACAGAGAAATAGACCATGCAATTTCTTCTGGTTCCCTCGAGTTATTCAAATAAAAGGAAGCGACACGTTGGCTTAGCCTTGAGCTCTGACTATTAATCGTATTTCACATTCAGTGAATCTAAACTCTTGAAACCTTCGGTTGTTAAATAAAAGAGAGAGCAGCTGGCCAATCATTCAACCGCAGCATCATGTAATTGAACAATGTTGCTTCTGCTCAAATCCGTCATTAGTTATAAATCTCCGAAACTTTCCAGATTTAATTTGTCAAAATGGAAGCGTAGATAAATTGACTGATACGTTTTGAAGATATCAATCTGGAGCATTTATTGCTTAACCTGGAAATTTGCAAATAATATCCTTTGATTACTGTTTTTTAACATCAACCTAGTATAGATTTTTAATTTGAGCTTTCACTCATCATTTAGAGCTATCAGATCATTGACTCAGCAAACACGGGACAGAACCATTGTCTTACAAGATCGTAAATCCATCCTGCTGACGTTGCATGTATACGTGGCCAGTTTTAGTCATTTTTCGTAATGCAACCATAGGAATATAAACTATATAATTTCTATGAATGCGACTATGTATTCCATTCTATAACGAGGTCATACTCCTTCGCTAAGGTTTGTTGTCAGTCTTGTTAATAAAAAATAACAAAAAAGGAGTCAAATTGGGAGCTGCAAGTATGGCAACCTATGTTAGGCAAGCATCAATCAGAACTAGAAGAAACGTCAACCTGAATGCTAAATTAGATGAAAGGCTTTTTGATGTGGGAATCTCCATCCTGTGTTAGTTGTTTTCCTCTAATTTCTAAAGAGTTGAAAAGTTCTTTGTAACAAAATATATGAAAAGGAAACCAGGTAGTTTGTTTTCCTAACGGACAGGTTAAAAAGCAAGCGTTTAAGCCCCAACGATGAAATTAGGTCGTAGTGTACTAAAACAGCTATTTGTATCTGAGTCTATACAAGCTATGCATTTTGTACATGATCACTAGTAATACCAGGTCTTTGAGTAGACTACCGTCACACATATGGCTGATGCCGAGACTGCTTCTTAAGTTTCAACTACTCTAGGGAGAGGCGTTAATAGAGGAAATGATTAAGAAAGTAGGTATGTTTATCTTGCGTTACCATGTGTACTGGGTTTGAGCCTATCTACCTTTAAGGTAATAGAGGAACATTCTTCCTCCCCCCTTGCCAATAGAACCATAGATTTTAACATAGAGTAAGAACCGAGTGGCTCCTACTGCCTAAAGTTTTCTATCCCCTCAGATGGAAACGTAGACGCTAATGAAGACAAATGGAAAATACCCAAGTCACAGTAAATATTAAAGCGATGGAATTCGTCAAGGATAAACATGAAAGATTTATGACTTTTCAGGACTGCTGGAAAATAGGATGCGTTTTATTCAAATGGCTTTCAGTGAAGAAAATGCATAGACTAATAAAGTATTGGGGAATTTGGAAGATCACTTTGGCAATTATTCTGTTAAGGTACGAAGTTAAAATCAGGGAGACTAGCAACTTCGGCTTTCCTTTAACGCCCTTTGCTAGAATAGTACCTCCACTCAATAAGTAAAACATATATGTTCTGATCAGAAATATAGAAGCTATAGCAATTTTAGGAGCTAATGTGTCGAGTAGAGAGAGTCGAGTATGTTATCAACGGGAATACACCTAGCTTAGTTGGTGGTGCTCACGCTGTTAATGCGTAGGTCTCGAGTTCGAATCCCATCGGTGACATATTTTTAGATTATCTAGTATTATTTCAAACTTAAAAGATTAACTCAGGAAATTAAATGTAGTTTGAGAGACGCCTGTGATAATTTTAGGTTTTGATGTTAACTTGCATCATCTACAGAGAAAACTGATAATTTAATGAGAAAGGGAAGTTTTGATAAGACGGGAATGACAAAAATATATACAAAAGGGGTATAATGGCTAAGAAAATACAGGAAAAGTGATGTTAGTGTGTTGTTAGTGTGTTAGTGTGGAAGTTTACCGAAGCAAAGAATCAAAACAATTGGAATGGGAAGACTGCTCGTTAAACGTTCACAATTGTGCTAAATTTGGAAATAAGCACACTTTCGTGGATGGAAAGTTCCAACTTAGAAGAAAAGAAAGACAACTGATCAAGATCCTCAAAGAGAACAGTGTGGCTAGTGGTCTTACTATGCTAGGAAACATCAGAATAAAACGGGCTACTGAGATGTTCTCCTGCAAAAGAAAATATTTGCAGAGGAACATAAACGCGAGTATGAAGCTGGTGGTGTGTCTGCCCCAAATACAAAAAGAACGAGACATAGATCGAAATCATAATTTGACCTGGAGATTTACTTCGAAGTGTTACAGAAAAGTCATGTTATGTAAATATATCCTCGCATCTTCAAATGATGTAATGACGTCCTTAATTGAAGTCGTTGTCATGTCTTTCTTCAAATAAAAGTTTGATTGTTTTCGTTGCATAGAGCATTCTAGGTGCAAAAACATACATTACTATCGAATATTTTTAATATTCCATAATAGAAAAAAACAATGACGTTAGAAGAATTCTGGTTAGATCAGCAATCTCAAGATGCAAACAAGTTTCTTTATAGCCAAATGGATTAAGGAATTTGTCATGAACTAGATGATACTCACTGAGACACTTCACTCTGTGAAACATTAGAACAAAATTTTCTACTAAATAGGTTATGCTTGAAGAGTGTACACTGATAGCGTTAAAGTAAATGTAAATTTTATGGTCAGAGAGAGAGCTCAAACATTACTTAAGAAGGTAATATACGTAATTATTTTATAGAATGCGACAGCGCCTGGGCACGAGTACTATACTGGGTACTATCGATTTCCAAAGATTTGGTGATCTTTCTAACAAAGGTTCCTGAGAAACCTGGTATATTATGATCACACGCCTTTGTTTTCTCGATCTGCAAATACTTTTCGCTTTTTTGTCGTCACTTGTGTTTCACAAGACTGGATCTGCTCTGTTACTTTAGTAGGTTTTCTTTTCCTATTTAATTCTACCAAATCGATCTCGTCTTAGTCTCAATTTGACTTCAATTTCTGCTCTTTTTCACATGCTTCCTCCATACACCCACAGGGTGTGCCTCATTTTATTAAGTAGATTTTACAATACGCGTTACTTAGACAATGTCTTTGTCGTGAACTCAGTTAATTTCATGAGAATGTTTTCATTACTTAGGTTTTCGTCACAATCAATTCCTCACAGTATGACTATATTGCCGAAACTGTTTATTTCCTTAGAAACGTTGGAAACGGTTAGTGTTTTAGTTTTGTACATCTGGAACACCTTCCTCTACATTGAAAATAATTATGCAAATCTCCTCATTGCCAAGGATGGCATTTATTTACCATGGACAACAAGCGAGTTGCTTTAGCAATCAAGGCACCCGTTATAAAGAAAGAAAGCCAAGTTATTTATCCCTGCAGCCAGTGAATAAAAAAGAAAAAGCTAAGGACATTCTTTAATCGATTTACTCGTTTTATTCAGGTCACAAGCACCCTTAATGCAGCAGAAGTGAATTTAGTTTTTCGCTAAAATCTTGACAACATTGGCATCATGATCTGCGAAGGAAGAGGAACTTTCCAGGTGTCTTTAACTACCCTTCAGCCTCGATTTGGAAAATTTTACATCATTAAAAGTTATCTCATTAAGGCTAAAAATCTTGTTGATCAACAAAAGATATTTGCAATGCATTTGAGTTCTCTTTCTTTACTGTTATTTTGACCGGCTTCAAATCTGCTTGAGGCAGCACCGCATTGTGTACTCTAAATACTGTAAACAGAATAGTGTCAACAAACAATAAGAAACCTCTTTACCCTTTATGGGCGTCACAGGATCTAGTGGTCTCTATGTTTGAGTATCGTATTGTGACTATATTACAGGCCAGCTGATTAAATTTATTGTCAAAGCCATCGTGACTCGACAAGTCTCACAAGTTAACCTTGCCTTTCATACGTGGCCTCTCTATCAAACAGCTCAAAATTGAGAACCCGGACAGCTGGAAAGCTCCGTGTTATATATAATTTTAGGAAAATGTGTCAAACCAGACGTAGAATGGTTTATCATAAGGCTAGTTGTTAGAGCACTCTTAGTATGCATGGATCCTTCCATTAGTACTTCCACCCATACATGCACCCATACATCCACTCATACATGCACCCATACATCCACTCATACTTCCACCCATACATGCACCCATACATCCACTCATACATGCACCCATACATGCACCCATACATCCACTCATACATGCACCCATACATGCACCCATACATCCACTCATACTTCCACCCATACATGCACCCATACATCCACTCATACATGAACCCATACATGCACCCATACATCCACTCATACATGAACCCATACATGCACCCATACATCCACCGTTAAACAATTGATAGGTCCATTATCTATGCATTCGTGTTTTCCTATCTCCATGCATCCATAAACCTTTCCACCTACCGAACCACATTTTCCATTTTTCATTTTTCAATATAACCTGATCCAACATATCACATCATCCTTTTCCATCTTTCAATGTCAAGGGTAGACATCCAGCAGATACAAGTTTGTAAAGTTATGGTCAGTAAGTACAGGGTCGAAATCAACAATATCTATTTTGATTTCATTAAGGATGATGAAGATAAGGTGGACGAAGGTAGGGCAGTTGCGGCAGACCCTTCTGCAACTGGAAAATATCAAGGATAGTGGGGGATCCCTCTTTGGAGATCTTATACTACTGCATTTCTTAATACGCCAATTGCTAGACTTCATAAATTTCTATAAGCCTCCGGTATTAGGTACAGGTTTGCTTTCTATAAACTGCATCTGTACTGTTAATCGATGCAGATTGATTCACATCTCAGTAGTAATAGACATTTCTTGAATTTATAAGAAGCAAGGGATGTTCGGAGAGGAAACTCTGTTAAATTGCTTAACTAAAGTATCTAGGGCGTAACGCACATCCATACGTATATCAATGTGCGGAAGAAGGGTTTCTTGAAATATCAGAGATCAACGGTTAATCTTAAAATATTTTAATTTGTTCAGTCAAAATGGGTGCACCCAGGAAGAAAACGTAAGCACACAACTACGATCGGTACTGTCGTACTCTGTTACGGTGAATCGTGCATTGGGGACCTCAAAGTGTGACGTTGAAGTTACAGAGGTCGTCTATAAATGTAGAATCACTGGACGTTGTACTTGTAGCGGTGATCGTAGTAGCCATCAATGACCGCTAGTGACCTTGAAGTTTGAGGGGATGAAGTCATTCATTTAAAAACTCCAATAAAAGCAACTTAAACAGGGTATAAAAATAACAATAGAATCAAATGCAACAATGAGATGCTTACTGAGAAAAATTCAAATAGATTTTCAATCATCTTTTTGAGTTAGCATCCCTAACTGAGAAAAATTTCTAGTTCACTGACTGTCTTACTTGCTATCCTAAAGATTTGCATACTGGTATGACAGCCACATAAAAGGTAAGCAAAAACAGAAAGCTCGTGTGGTGAGCTTGTAGCTGAGTGGTTGTCACTAACCTTAATCCCTAATCCTAACCCTGAACCTAACTCTAACCCTCCACCTTATCCTTGTCACTGCCAATGGCCCTACCCCAACCTCTTAACCTTAGACATGTCACTAACCTTAACCCCTAACCCTGACCCTAACCCTAACCCTAAAACTAATTGAACTTTGTTATTGACACCCACTCATCTACAACTTGAGCGCTCTTGCAAGGTCTAGGCAAGCTGTAATCCAATTTAACGTACCTTACCATGCAAACTGAAAGCTCTGGCTAAAGTGGGAAACATTGGATAAACTAGGTTTACTTGTGCCTAAGTATTTAACTGCGAGTCTTTCTTTGATTTTTAACGAGAGAAAAGGTTTGGCTTTAAGGGAAGCTACTGTATTCATTGTTAACATTTGTAATTCAAAATAAGAACGAGTACATAAAGCAAAGTTTGGTTTTCTTGAAGCAAGTTTACAGGTTATTCTACTGTTATTCATTGAAGAACAACTATTCTAATAACTTTTCAATGAGCCATACCTGATGATCAGTTTGTTTCATTGTGGCCTCTTGAGACTTCCAGCAGCCCACCACTAGTATATTGTTTTTGTTTAGAGGGTAAGTGACTTGATAATCACAGCGAAACTATTTCATTTCAAACAGAGATTGCGAAACTCATGGGCTTGTCTGATCGGGTCCACAGAAGAACGATGAACCTTGAGTTTAAGCCAATCGCCTGCCCTAATTCTTCAGAAAGAGACGTTGTCTCTTACAAGGATTTGATAGAGTAGGGAGGGATCTGCCAAAAACTTTGACATGGAGGCTGAAATACCAAGACATACCAAGCATGCAGTAAGAAATTTTGAGAGCATTTACAAATTGCAAGGGGATCGAGTTCGATGTTGTGGATTCCGATAGACTACGTATTAAGATTAAACAACAGAAAATGGTGCTGTTCTAGAAAAGTTCTAGCAATAGTGGGTCGCAATTTCTTTTATCATTCTTGAAGTTAAGGTTGATGGGCTCGAGAGGGTCCAGAGTTAGTAAAAACTACAAAAGTAAACAATTATTCATTATGTAGTACCTATCACGCCTGCTAAAATGGAATGTTAGTGTAAAAGTCTTTCTCACAATAATAGCAGCTACCCATGAAAACCTTGAAACTTTAAGAAGTTGAATAGTGATACAGAATTTACAAATTACGTTTAGTAACAGATTCATTATTCTAGACTTAACCAGACACTGACCACAATCATCGTCTAGAGTGAACTAGAGCATTATCACAAAGAAAATGTAAGAAATGAGGGAGTCGGAATATATTGTTACCAATAACACTTCTTTGAGTAACACGTTATCAGTCATTCTCTTTATTTGAAAACTTTTAGATTTTGACAAAAACGTAATGTAGTAAGATATCGTAACTTCTGTAAAACTAAGTCCAAGTGCAATCTGCAATCATTTGATTGTAAATCTTTTGAAGACAACTATCAAGAGGATTCATTAAGGGTGTTAGCAAAAGCAAAATCTCCATTACATATTGGCGCTACGGAAACTGCATTTATCAAAGCCAAAAGGCATTGTCGGCAAGGAAGTTTGTCTACAGTCTTAGTGCTTTTCAACAATAAGTGTGACCAAAACGGGGTCACTTATATAGGTTTTATTTGCAACAACGTTTTCTAATAGTCTGATTTCTTGTAAGTTCTTTGCAGAAGTCTTTTACCCTGACTACAGACAGTTACTGTGACTAGTGTCAGGCAAAAACATTTAAGAGAATAAATCGGTTTCTCTTCTCAACACAATCTTCTTATGAACTTACTAAGCTACGAGTTGATGTTTCAAACACTGTCCAATCTTAACAATCCGTTCAATTGGATTATTTTGTCAAAAAGTTGCATGCTCAGTCTTGAGGTCCAATTTGGACGCAAATATGTAAATGCTCTCAGCAATCTCTCACTCGGAAATTTTTAAGCAGATCTTGTAGTCCATTCACTCTAGCGGATATACGTTTGCTACAATATACGAATTTTTATTCAGCGCTTTATCAAGGGCAATTAGAAACTATTATGAAAGGTTTCCTGCGAACCAAAGTCAAATCACTACAACGAATGTGTAATCAACCCTGCTATAGAAAACAGACAAACTTTGGACATGAGTCAGTGAATAAATGACAGTTGTTGGCATTGTTGGTAAAGTCGTACTCTTAATATACGTTTCTGAAAATTAATGTAGTTGAAACAAGTCGTGGCATTAAGAAAATCTAGACATTTTCTGATCTCTTCTATCTAATATTAAGTACTTTCGAAGCTAAAATTACACTTATGTCATATCAATGCACCGTTCCAGCTTCTCAATCAAATTTCATTTATTAACCAATCCCATTGATGGGCAAGACAGTTTCCCAAAATTTTGTTCAGCTCCGAAATGTCCGTCAAACGAAATCAGTTTTTCAGCAGATTGCGGTTAGACTCAGGTACTTTCTTTGTGTCCTTCAAAACACGATAGCAGCTCCTTTCTACGAGATATTCATGGTAGAGTATCAGAAATCCGGAGCAAAAGCTCATAGACACAAATCAGTACACAAATAATAAAATTGTTAGTGCCGATATTCAATGATCAACGGCAGCGGGTTTAAAACAACTCGTTGACCATGAATATAAGTGACTTGCCGATTAGGTGTGAAGTGAAAGAGAATATTTCATCCTATTATTTTGTAAACAATCATTATAATATATGTTACAGTATTTTACATTCTACAGAACTTTCAAATCAAGCTACCAGTAACAACATGCGGATGGTCTCGACAGAGGAATTTTGGTGCTGTCGCCGTCGTTAGACCACATTTTTTATTGCATTTCGGTATCCCTCCAACAGAACTGTGAGCAGCTACGTTTTTAAAATTGGTGTTTATTCTCATATTTTCATGTCTAGTTTATGTACAGTTTTGAGACAAGTGAGATTCGGTAAAAATGCAAAGAATAAGTTCTGCCGTGAATGATATTCTGTGTACAAGAGTTCCGTCGTTCTTGATTCATAACACCTATGGCGGTTCTTTTTGCTTAGTGTTTGTGTTAAGGATTCAATCCAAATAACTTGTTAAGAGTGCATATAATCCTTTTATAGTTCACATTTAGCACTACACGTAGCCAGTGTTCCGTTATGACCGGTTTCCACTACACACTTTGACCTGCAGCGAATATGTTCCACTGTAGCCTGACAAGGAGACCCTCTAAAGAAGACGGGCAACCTATCAATCTAATTCCACGCTTTCTTTCAAGTTATCATGCTCAATTATGCACATGCGTATGAGACAATCTGAAGGCCTACCTATGTCTGCTCTCTCCTTTTGGACAGATGTGCTTAATCGTAGATTTTTGTTGATGGTACGAAACAATAAATTTACACGAAATAGCGAAAACATTTTAGTACAGAAAAGCTTTTTTCGTCTTACACTCCTCAGAGTACAAAATCGAAGCATCGTTTCATGCCGCAGATTGTTTAAGTATTAACCATGAACTTCGCAGTCCCTCGAGTTT
>JAAAKL020013698.1:0-12325 GCA_010016065.2 Carybdea cf. marsupialis auct. non (Linnaeus, 1758) | reverse complement strand
TACTTGCATTGGGTTTTCTACTGAAAAGGCCAACGTACGGAAAATATTATTGACAATGATATTGCCCATATTGTCAAGACTGAACGTTGATGACAAAATTGGTCGTTTGTAAGCAACGACTGAAGCATTGATCGCTATATTGACGAGTCCAAAGTCAGATGACTTATTGACAATGTTTTTGTGTCATGCGTTGGGACCATTTGAATAGATTGTGTTCTGGTGGTCGTACGAACACAAAATGTAGAAGACTGGCTCATATACTTTTCTCTACTATAATTTTCTGTAATAAACTAAAGTACTAACAAACTGGAGAGGTGCTAAAACTCATGTTTATTATGAAAAGAGACATAACTCTGCCATATTATTCTTGCTCTTAGTAAAAGCCATGCCTTGGCCCATTTATTTCTCCTCGGCATCTTTTAAAGTCGATTTCTCTTCTGCGTAAATGCAAGACCAAGGGCATGCCGTCCGTCTATTTGTAAAGGGGATAGTATCATCACTAACATGGAATCGGCTTAGGGGGTGGGGGTATGGGGGGCTTGTGTTGAAATTTGGTCAATAAATATCAGAGTATCAGTATTAACGTCAATCATATTGTGCCTGTGTGGGCTGCTTAAAAGAGTTCGCTTACTCCTTGACCAGACTTGAAATCACCGTGAGGATGAACCCTGCCCTCTTGGTGGAAAGAAGCTGAAAGATCCTGATTTCCAAGATGTATTTGTGGAAGCTTTTAGAGATTCGGTACTGATGTGTTAACATCTTTCGGGCTTTCCATTCGTACCGTAAGGTGCCACCATTTTAGACCATGATGCGTTCTACATGGGAAATGATAAGATCTAATGGAGTCTGGGTATTAGTTATTTCCCATGCAAGGGAAGTCATTCAGGGCCTCAAACTCCATGCGTACCTCAAGATATGTCCGTCGATGCAAATTCTAAGATAAGCTGTCAGTAATAAGATTGTTGGATGCTGGAAATTGACAACATGAAAGGTGGGTAAGTGGGGTGTTGAAATATAAGCGGGTAGGTAAAAATTGAAATACACCTAAGTGGGGATTGGGTCGTTTGATAGAGAAATGCTGATTCGTGCCCCTGTGAATCGATATTTCGACTTTGCTGTGTTACCATTTATTGAAGGAGTTTATGGACTTCTCGACGAAAGCAGAAAGCACTGATTTGTCAGTAAACATTAGCGAATACAGATACTGCTTCATTCGAACTTGTTTTATTTTGAACAAAGTTGCGTGTTCTTGTTGCCGGATACCCACTGCATCATACCAGTATCCCCAAGCGCTCAACATTCGCCTGGATCTCCATATTTCGAGGACGAATGGAGAAGAATTTAATGGAATCATAAGAGATTCTTATGTTACTTATCTTTTCTTGTTAGGGACCATTAGAAATTGCGTAGCGCCAGGGATGACTGCTAGAGATTTTCCTGACGCACCATAGCGATATATGAAGTGTCATGACTGTAAAACGTAACGCGAGACAAAATGAAGTGAACAGAAGTCAATATTTCAAATGGGAAGAGATAACACGAGTGCATTTGCTCACAAAATGTATCTTCTCTTTGGCAGGTAGTACCCCTGCTGACGCCGTAAGAAACAGTCAGCAAAATTACAGTTGAATCAAATTGTCTGGAGCAATCTCTCCACGTAGAAGCTTGTGACTCTCTTTTGTTCCATTGATAGATTCGAGGAGGGGATGTTTGTGTTACGTTGGTGCCACGAGAAAAGGTTCAATATGCAACGTGATGAAGCATTACAAGGGGGAAATGGGGATGTCGATGTCGCAATATTGAATTCCGCATCCGACTACCCAGATGCCCATTTTATAACTACACTTTGTCATGATTTAGGATAATGTCGGTTTGCTAGAACAGGTACGAGCTGCTTCCAGATATGTAAAGCAATCTGGGAGTGCAAGGGAAATCGAACAAGAACAAGTAAGGGAGTAAATGACTCAATTCCAAACCGCATGTACTTATAATGGTCTTCACATTGTCTCAGAGAGATACGAAATGAAGACGATTAAATCTAATCTCAGCAAGCCAGAAATTTTCATTGCAAATTATTAACGTAATAAAACAAAATAGACATTTCAATGAAAATATAATTTAAAACATATCTTGTGGCTTTAGCAACAAATATCGTGAAAATCAAGGAGGCAAGATGGCAAAATTAGGACTTGTCGACGCAGATGTAGGAATTTAAATGACATTTTTTAAGTAACGGGTTTCAGTTGAAGGAACCAAAGGAACAACCACTAGTTTATGTTTGCTTACTCTTGAATATTTTCATCCCAAACGCCTGTCGTGCGAATAGTTAAGGAACGTCTGTCAGTTGTTTTCAACGAAGAAAACTAGGAAATATTTGTTTATAATAGATCAAGCCTGTTAAGACGTTGCTATGGCTACTTGACCGAACCGGATTATCGTTATGATGCGAAGGATTTTATGTTTAATGTACTCGGCTACCAGGCGGCAACCTCTTTAATGCCCACGGTGTTGATTCTGAACAGAGGGGCACGGTGATCTATAGGCCGCCTTGCCTGATATTGACATGTGGGCACTTTTATCCTTAAAGTTAAGAATTCTCTTGTGTTTTAGATCCAGCTATGAAGTTTCGGCTCGCCTCATGTCACAAATATTTGCTGAACCCCAAATAATTTTATTTTCTGTTACTAGATTTTAAGTGTGAGCTAGGCAACTCAATAAGTGTGAGACTTCATCATAAGCTTGGTCTGATGATCCAACTTGTAGTCTCATGGTTAGGGTGGGTAAATAGTTACCTCATCGCTAGTCTGCATTTGTGATTTTGAAAGTATTAGTGAAGAGTAAGAATACTTACGCGCAGAATATGATTTTTAAGTACTTTCTTCCTTTACATCATGGGTTTAGGTTGGGGGTGAGGGTGTTCATTGGTTGTCATTTCCATGAACGTTGCAACATTGCACCTGGGATTTAGGGAAAAGTCAAAGAGTGAAGTTTTCTGCTATGTTACGTGCCTCTTACGGAACGAGGGGAGTTGTTCTGCCCGTAAACTTGAGGTGTTTACTGTCTTCGAGAATATTTATGTAGGCTTACAGTGTTGTGTTTTCTGAAGCGAAATTATCGCTTCCTTGATGGTTTTCAAGTTGTATGGTGACCCATCTGTTTCCCTCCTCTTATGTTGCTGATTCTAATGCTTAAATGGAGAAGCACACTTTCATATGTAAAGAAGATCGATGTTAAGAACTGAAACCACTCCCCAAAGTCGCCCCAACAATATCCTCGGCAAGGATTTGACCTTTTGTTTTATTTACCGTACCCGCAAACCAAGATCACCCTTTGTGACGGTGCCTTTGCTAATGAAAGCCCAAGGGGAACATGAGATCAAAGAAATGAGATAGGGATTGCCCCTCTACCTTAAGGTAAGGTTTCTTTTACCTGTGTGCTACAGCAAACATGGATCTACTGCCTGTTGGTAGCAATGATTCTCCTGTTTTACGTTTCAGATCGAATTCGAACAAGCCAAGCAGAGAAAACTCGAAAAGGAAAAGGATCGACTTGCTAATCTATTAAGCGATGAGAGACATGAGCAACAGCAAACATTTGCTGCATTAATGGACGATTACAAATTGTTTGCGGCACAATTAATCGATTATGCACAGAGGGAAGAAGAATTATCGAAAGAAATAGAACAGGAACGCAAGAAAAATAAAGTTTTATCAGAGTTAGTCATAGAGGAACAACGAAAATATAAAGAGAGGTTAAAACTAAACGATGGGGACAGGGGGGACCTTCAAACTTTAAAACAACAAAAGAAAGATTTAGAAAATAGACTTGTAGACTTTAGGCAGAAATACGCACAAGAGCAGCAAAAGGTAAGGACTCTCGAACATGAGCTTAAAGTCTTTAAGTCAACGCTGCAGAGGAAGATTTCTTCGGGGTCTTCTGAGTGCAGCGATGACTTTACGGATGTTCTTGTTACCGTCGAGCCGAATAGCCCCCATACAAGGCAAGCGGGTAGGGTACAAATATCCACTGCTATTGAACGCGATACTGGTAGTCCAGAGCCAGTTATATCTTCAGCTCACATATACAAAGTATCCACAGCGAATGTTATACGATCGAAGCTTGGAAAGCAAAACAATAAAGGAACTGTATCTCGAACGAAGCCACCATCTCCCGCGAAACATTCATCGACACTGGTTAAGGCAGTGAATCAACCTTCGAGAGAGCGAAGGGAAAGTCAGAACTCTGATGAATTGGTACCTGGCAACAAAGTTAAAAAGGTACCACCTCCAGCGCCTCCACGTACATCATCGATATCATCAAGAAGTGCACCTGCTTCAAGAATGAACGGACCGTCCCCCAAGGGCACCCCGGTGAATGGAGCTGATATTCATGGCGATGCTATTACTAATCATGTACAGGTGGGAGGCACACCGAATGGTAAGTTACTTTGCATATTACTTTATTCATTTTACATGGTATTGGAAAGAGTGTAGACAGTTTTTCGGCTACTGTCTTGATTTTATACGATTAGTTAGACAGTTGCGCTTACAAAAGGGAGGTGTTGAATTGAACTTGCAGATTCTTTTCCATTCTTTGTCGTATAGAGTCTCAACGTTAGCATTTATTCCAAGTCAGAAGTTTTTGGTTTACCTTCGATTTTCAGATCGTTTTTTACAGCAATTACAGCTTATCTATGATCGTATCAGAGCGGTGTTTATTAGAGAACAATGATCATCATCTTCTCTTCGGATTGAAAGCGCAGCGTTCATTGGCGGATGGCGTTTCAAAGACAAACCACGGCATCATACTTTATAGGTGTCCGTAGGACGATTCACTAAACGACCATCGGAAAGTGACGAACTTTATTCTTAATTATGCAACCTTAGCAAGGTCTGCGTACGGGTACTTCGTATATTTAGGTCTTTGATGAGCCAAGGCCAGATGTCATTGATTATTATTTTTACCTAGTCCCATGGAGATGATGTTATACAAGGGCCAGATGCGGACCATATGCCCAATCTGCCTTCATACGAGCACGATCTCATGGTCGTTATTCGTAATGAATACCTTGCTAAGAAACATCATAACAGGATGGAGAACCTGTTCCACCCGGTAACTCGATAATTTAAGTCATACAGTAGAAGTACGCGAGGATACTTTTGCCCCTCCGATTTTGGTAGTTGATGTATGAGAAAAAAATCTACTAATTTTGTTTTTCGATTCCACTATGCAATATACCCACTAGGTGTATTGCATAGGAGAATTTGTGAAGTGGTATTTTGCGTCCATGTGGAAGTAACTGTGTGATTGCCACTTTTTAGAGTTTGTGTAGTGTATAACCATGCAGGTAGCATTGTTAAGACCCGAACATATAAACAAGGAACGGCCATAGATTGAGAGGCGTATTTGGATGAACCAACTCTTTGGAAGAGTTTCTTACCTGGCCATTTACCCTGCACTGTGACTTAAGCTGCACAGGTGGTATGTGATGCAATTCACAGAGAGCGTTAAATGTTTTCAGTCTACATACTAGATTTTTAATATCCTTGTCTTCCCGCGCATGACGTTTTTGCAGAGTTCCACATTCAAGGAACGTCTGACGACGCAAAGCTACCTTGAAGGAACTAGATTCGTCTTTAGAGACCTTATGGTGAGGTAGATTGTTTACAGTAGATTAATGAGTTGAGTGGAATACGTGAGAACTGTGGGGAATTGTGAGAAAGTTCAGGCTTGTGCAGTAGTGATTATTGTAATCTGCATTAACAGATGTTTTATTGACATAGTAGTTTTAAGCTAGAGCCTTCTTGGGGGCCTCAGATAAAAATTTATGTGAATTTTTCGATGGGGTCGAGTCAAGTCTAAAAATTACCAAATGGAATAGTTTCTCCCACTTTTATGGCACGTATTTGGCCTTCCAATGAAACACATTCTTTTCTGGTAACTGTTATAAGATTGTGAAGGAAGGCCTGTTAGTTTTAAATAAGCTGATGGATTTTATCATTCGAGACAATTGTATTTTGATTTAGTAAATTATTTGATAAGAAGAACACTTGTTAAGCCAATATATATACATTTAACTGCCTATCGATGAATATCTGATTAATTTATGTCAAAAACTATAACAAGTTATAAAACGTATAGGCAAAGTACCGAAATGATCAACATGAAAGTATCGGTTATATTTAGTGTTTTAACGATGTTAGGTTTTACTACAGAGTTAAATCAGTCCTACAGATAAGATTACCAACTTAAGTTACAGGTTAAATCGTACTGAATTCGTGAATGACTGCTGTACAGAGAACAATTTTATTAGTGTTGAGATGGGAAAAGGAAAACCCCACTTTGTCTCTGCTCGTTGACCTTTAGCATTTTAGGGATCACATGCATTAAATGTTGTAACAACTGTCGTCTCAATCTCGAAAAACTCTTCAAGGGTACTGGAAAGACCTGTTATTATAACAACAGGCTAGGGCACGACTATCTATTTACCTTGGGACATTTGTGAACCCTAAGTCACTTCTGCAACAAGAACATTACTACTCTAAGAAATTGGTTTTTATAGTATAGATGGAACAACTAGGATTCAACTCAACTTAATCAAAACTATTTTTTCTTTAACAAAGGGAATTTAATGTAGCCAAGTCTTATATACTTGGCTATGTGTTAATCGAATTGGCATCCCTTGAACGAGGTACATGAACTAGGCTCAGTTTCCCCACGATGACTGGCCATGCTACAGGAACCTCGTTCTAATTTTTTCACACAGTTAGAACGCAAAATTATGTCTTTGCATAACGAATATTTGCAGGTTCTTGTGTAAGTTGCGTCAAACTTTGAAATGTAATGCCGATTTAAGAGCAACAATGGGCATACTGAGATAGTGTTGGGGGCACATTGCATAAATTGTTGACAGTAAAATGTCATGTGAATGGTCGAACGGGTAGGCCTCTTGGGAAGGTATGTGTAACCATAGACAAGGAGATGCATTGGGGCTAGTTTGTAGAGCAAGTATCCCTTCGAGACGCAAAATACGTTTATATGTTGATCGTTTAATGGTCTTAAAACGGAACTATGGTATTCAGAAATTGTTCCTTGAAATCGGTTTCTATTTGGCGATTGAACTCTTGTAAAGGATTGTAAAGGAAGGATGTTCTTAGCAGAAGGAGTCGTAATGTGCAAATCCCTTTGTTTTTATGAAATGCAGCCAACCTAATCACATTATTTGAAATTCCAATCCTTTTACATGGTGAATGCTCCATTCAAAATACGTCACAGCCGTTTAGAGAGAAAGCTGTATCCCAACTCTGCCTTTGCTTTGATCTGGCGGTATATCGGGACCTCCGTTAAGGGACAAGAGTTGCAACCGAAGAAAGCTCCAGACCTTGGCAATGTGCATTAACAGAAAGAAATATCAATGAAATACGTAGGTATTCTAGACTTCAAAGCAGAAGTGAATGTCTCTTTCTTCCCACTTTTATGGGACGTCTATAATGTTCAAAAGCAACGTTTGCCTCCCCCCCCTTCCCCCGCGTGGTTTCAAGATCGGCTCACGTACCTGTGTCCGTGATTTACAGTTTTCTTTGCTACTGTTAAAACGAAGTTCTCCGTGTACCATAGTATTTATATGTGAGGTTTCGGACGTTTCAGTAAATGTGGGTGGGGAGAGTTTCGGCTTGTAAAAATTAGGTTTGGCATATGAGAATCAGCAAGCTGAATTAGGCGTCTTTCCATTAATGTAATTTTATGGGAATAATACACAGAGGTCCACGAAAACCAGCCTTGGGTAAGTATCTTCGTTTCCGCTAAAATTTGTTGAGAATTTAAATTCTAGACATTAATGCCTTTCGCACGTAAAGTCTTTTTTTAAAAGAACCGGATATTGAAATAGTTCTGGCTGAAATCGTACAGACAGATTTTTTGGATCAAGTGTAAAATTCAAGGTCTTTTGCGTTGGCCCTCAAACATCGAAGAATAAATCTTAAGTAATACATTTTCAAATTAACATTTGTAGATTGTTGATCACGGCTCCAATTACAAAATCTCCGAATCGGTAATTTGCCCCAATCCCAATCTGACATGCGACATTGAGGATAGGACTTTTGCAGCCATTAGACCAGAGGTCAGCAACCTTTTCCAACCTCCGGGCCAATCTTGGAAGATGGAATCATCCCATGGGCCAACCCCTCTCTTACCTAAAAGTGTTAAAATTCTTATGAATTTCAAGCAGTGTATCGATATTACATGACAACTGCCTTTTGAAAGTACACATACATTTGTTACATATACGTCTCTTGTACAGACAAGTAATGCATATTTATTGTAAGTAGTAATTTCAGTGCAAACCATGAACTGACAATTCGTATCGCAACTTTCTCAAATCAAGGGAAAGTGTGCCCGAGGTTACTTTCAGAAGCCTATTTAGGTGGTTAGTGTCGGTCTCGTTCGATAGCGCGATTTCATGCTTTCATGGTAGAAAAAATGTGTTCATATCTTTTCTTCTATTCAATGTCGCTTGGTGTAGTTTGTCTAGATCAGGAAATCCTGATCAGGCAATCTTGATCAGGCACGTTCTTCCAAACGTCGATCAAGTCGGGGCCGGTCGCAGGCGCTGGTAGTTCATTTACCTTGTATCTTAACAGGTTGATCACTTCGAGCTTTCTCTAATGTTTGCTGTCTCAGTTTTCCAGGATTTACCAATAACGGGTTCGTAAATGGTGCATTATTGTGGTAGAATGGTAGTGACGTGTATGCGATGATAGATAACAACAACAAGAATGACTGTGTCATCATGCGCTAAACATAATAAATATGAATGAAAACTCTTGTAGTATACATAGCCATACTTTCAACTAGATAGCTAGCGCTGATCTGCCGTACCCCTTACATACACCTCCTTTTATACTTACATCCTTACGTCACTTATTATTTTTAAAACACATAATTCTGCTTAAGTTGCTCCTATTACATTATTACGTCATAATTCTAGAAGCCTCTGCTAAAACTGCTGACTACTACATGACAATTATCTTTCTCAAAGTGAATCGGCGGAAATTGGTCTTCAAAATTCCCGTGAAGCTCACAAATTTTGTAGAAAGGTGGAAATACTGGTCAGCCAAGGAATTTTGGTAAACCTAGAAACTTATAGTGCCCCGTTCGATCCCTTCTGTACAAACACGTGAATGTATTAAAATTTACGTCTTTCCGACTTAGAAAGCGCAGTTTTTTCGGAATTCTGAGATGTTGTTGCCCCACTGCAAGAAGCTTTGCTTTTATGACCCTGATCTTATCCTGTTATTTATACATCGTATTCCGCAGAATATTCAGTCCCATGGTAGGCATATGTTGTTTCTTTAAAAGTAGAACACGTGACAGATTTTGCTGCTAAGGCGTATTTTTTAACGTCGCATTATTTTAAGAAGCGCTGTATAATCCATGGAATTTAGCTGAAGTGATGGGGAGGGGTTATCAGGGGTAAGGTTGGGGATAACAGCCTCGTAATTTTCACAAATGGAAGTCGTATTGGTAGATTGTAAATGTATAAGTAGCCATCTTTCATGTCATCGTGCATTACATTTTATCATGTTTGCTTATAATTGCTTTTGAAGATGACGCTCTGAATCTGCTAATTTGTACATTTTGGTACTAACGAAATTTAAAAAGCTTTTTACATTGGAAGGCAGCAGTATCACCCTGGAAATGTTTATTATTGTACCCATAAAATAGTCAGTTGAACTGATGGTAGAAATGATTTATCGGGATGCCCTTTAACGCCCAATTTGAGCACGTAATGCTCGTATATAAAAATTATCTAAATCGAGAGGACCGCTAAATAGGAACTTGAAGGTTTTGATAAGAAAGAATATACCTTGTAGCACAAATAGAAGTAATAATAGTGAACATGTTAGGCCGCATTGTAGGTCGTTAAGTGTTATATTTAGATGACTGCGTTGTTATGTCGTCATCAACGTAGTCCAATATGTAGCCGACGTTCGTTGCGTCTTCGATATCCGTTGCTTCTTAAAAGTAAGATGGACGACTGAAGGGCTTGGGACCTATAGTTTGGACCAATAATCATGTTTAAAGGGATCAAAGTTTTTTAGTGAAGACGTTCTCTCCCCCCTCCCCCCTCCACTCCTCCTATCGAGGTTGTATAAATCGAATATATACGTTGTAGTTTCCAATTGAAATAGTGCTGAATGTAAAGCTGTCCTTATTTGTCTTAAACTTGAAAGGATCTTAGGGCACAATAGTGGAACCCAGGAAGTTGCAGTGTGAAAAAGACTGATAAAACCTCGGTATTTTGTATGACCCAGAAGTGTAGCTAGCCCTATGTGTGTCTTAAGGAAGCTATTGAGCATCACAATCAATGATATCAAAAAATGACTGGATCGAGCTTCCCATTGTTTTCAACAGCGAAAAAGCATGGTCACGAATACTGGGTCCTAAAAGTTAAAATAGCCTGGGAAGGTCCGCAGCTCTACGTAATATTAGTTTATAATGAAGAGAGGATTTGAAATATCAAGTTCCCGGTGGGGACATTTTCACTTTTCCTAAGTGTCTCTTTAAACGTAATATTGTTTATAAGCTTGTTTGATGTGGAGTAAATTGGCGCTCAAAAAGTGCCCTCGCTTTGAGACGAAAGATGCTCGATCCAGTGTTTTTTACAGATCAGTGATTACAACGTGTGGCTTATTATGGATACTCCCTGGTTTTTATTAGCGCAATGTATTGATGGCGTCGTGGTATTTTTGGCACATAACTAAATCTTCTAAAGGACCAAGAACTTTTACCTAGGAATGGACAGATTCTTGAGCGAAGAACCATAACCCGAGAATTGGTGTATTTTCCGGATTCCTTGATTGGCAAGGAAATAGCCAGGGCGGGGTGCAATTTCAGACTTGGTTTTAGGTTATCAAGGTTGCCTTAGAAGAGGCTCAGACGTCTGCTAACTGGTATAGGCGTCAAAATGGCGCCAATGACTTGCATTCTCCAATAAGGAAACCTTGACCAGCTAAGGCCAGCCGTTAATGGTGCTCCTTCAGCCAATGTCGGATTGTTCTTAACAGTTATTGTAAAGTACGCAGGTGGCGTCGTTTAGTCTTACTTCGCATAAACGAGGAATTTCATTATCTATCATAATTAGCCATTGAACAGAAAGAAAAATCCCAGCCATAAGTTTCTGTAAATTTTTGTTGATAGAAGTCTATAGTTTATTCATTTTATTTAAGTCGGTTTCACGTCAATGTTCTAGCAAAACGCGCGTTTTGGTCGACTCTTGAAAGGGTCTCGATGGGCTCATTGTTTCTGTACCTTCGCTGAATGCAGACAATGCAGGTGGAGCGTTGCAGTGTCTCTCACGTCAGTCGCGGTTGGCTGTTTCTTCACTTTAATGTTGAACAAGATGGGAGGGATCTGGCCATGTTTCTGCCATACTGTAACGCATTTTGGCATAAAAATGACCCATATCTGTTCATTTTTTACATACATTTTTAGTTTTTGCCACTGTGTTAGGTAGAAATTGTCAGTTGGCTGATGTATCGTGTACTGAAGCACGCCAAAAAAATATTAACTAGTTTCGTTGTTTATAAGGACTATCGCAGGTATGACGCAATAGGTACAGTTGGTGTTACCAATGCGGAGGGAAATTGACTACGTCACAAATCAATGTGTTGGAAATAGTAAGATTTGACTTCAGATATGTAAAGGCAACCCTGGAATAGGCTGTTTCGCAAAATCCTGACCTGTAGTGTATAAAGTGATAAAACGTTTTAAGCGTTTGAATTTCAAAACTCTCTGGTATTATCTCTGTTGAAATTCCTTGGTTCCTTACTTTCGGAACCAGCATCAAATAATATGGTTTTGTTAGAGAGATTTAAAACATTGAAACCTGATATCTCGGTGTTGGGAAGGGCAACACTCTCAATTTTTGGCATTGACGTTCTTGCTAATAGGGCAACATAAAACTTGAGGATCTTTCCCATAATTCAAAAAATTTTTAAATTGTGACGTCACACTTTCCTTCCGCATGTTCGTAGCGTGCGGTTCGTGAAGGGCAAGTCGGGCGTAAGATGTGGAGAAAGACATTTAGCCGCTAGCAGTGGTCCAGTATTAGTAGACTTAATTGAATAACACATAGTTCTCTAATCATAATCAACAGGGCATCAGCATAGTTAGATCGTTAAGTGTCCGCTGATAGTATTTTTTATTTTCGTAGAGATACTAGAGAAAAGTGAAAATGCCCCGACCGGGATTCGAACCCGGAACCCACGCACGCTACTTTGTCTTTCTTGGGTGCGTGGATCCCGGGTTCGAATCCCGGTCGGGG
>JAAAKL020013697.1:0-12326 GCA_010016065.2 Carybdea cf. marsupialis auct. non (Linnaeus, 1758) | reverse complement strand
GGGGGGGCAAGTAGGCTGGGTTCAAATTTACTTTTTCACGTTCCACAGTATGCAGAAGCAAAATCTGTTGTGCGTCTAAATATGCATATTTTGCTGTGAATGTGGCACAATGTCGCAATCAATTTCAATATTGATAAAACTAAAAAGTGGTTGCGGTTAAAAAGAGATTTGGCAAATCTTTGGGGGGGCATGCCCCCTCTGCCCCCTGTTCCCCTGTCCCTGATAACTGTTCTCATAAGTATTATAAAATACGTTAATGAGGAGTTGAAACAACGTACGTATTATATAAGTAACAATAAAAAGTTGTAAACGCACATATGATTAAAGGACGGATACAAGTTGGCAATGGTAAACGGGGCATACCTTCTTGTGTTTCCTGTATTTAGGGCGAGGATGGACTGTGAAGAGTTACTGAAGTACTTCTTCTGTAAACAGTAGCACTACCAGTAGCACTAGAGAACTTGTAAACTCACATTTAACATAAGGTAAGGTAGGAAAAGGGTTAGTAACTAGCAAGTGACACTTTCCTATCTTCTCTTTGTTCCTTCCTTCTCTTTGTAAAGAGTTACCTAATTACTACCTCTGTAAACAGTTATATATCGCTCCGAGGATATCAGAAGTAAATGAACAGAGAATTTACAATTTGCATCTTCCAAAGATTATCACCCCTCACAAGCAAATGTACGACAGCATCGAAATTTTTACTTAGGCAAAAATAAACTCGTAGACATGACCAAGCAATCTGTTGACAAGGGCTTGAGAAATACATGTGTGCCGGTAATTAACACAAGTAAACTCAATATATCAATTATTACCAAGTTTAAAATAACAGCAAAAGCCCGTTGTTCTCTCTCGATTTTAACACTCCAGAAGAAGCTCAAAACAGGAAAAAATGGATGAGCTTGTGGAGGCTATCTACCTTCAGAAGCATGAAGGGCTGATGATGATGATGATGATGACGACGACGATGATGATGATGATGGCGATGATGATCCATCTAATAAACGATTTCAGCAATATTAGACCTGCAAAATTTCTCAAATTTGCTGGGGTTCTCTTTGTAATGTAGGCAATCTCCTGATATCTTAATGGTGAGTGATTCAACAGCAACTGCAGAAGATATTTGCTCTTCTTCTATTCAAATGCCCATGTTCCAAATACATTCCCGTCTTCTTTTTAAGAACAGAAACATACGAGTTTTTTGACTAAAGAGAGACATTAACATTTCTCATTAGTTTCGTGTCAAAGGCAGAAAAGATAACAGGTTGGTGCTAAGACGTCATTTTCAAACACGTGTTGTGCTGCTGGTTCGTGTCGATACGTGTACCAGTTTTCACAAGTAAATTCCACCTTTGGCTTAGGTGCAAATAGAATATGAAGATCTTGGGTCACATTTGAATGGAAATCTCTCCCAGTGAACCTCACTATCAGGAGAAAAAATAGTCCTTGGAAGAGTGTGACCGTTTTGACGCTTATGACGTTCAGTAGGCTGATACCATCCTTAAACCCACAGGAGAACCACACAAATAAGAAGTGACAGCGTCAGTTACAGATAGAAAGATATTTGAAAAGTTGCAAAGGACCACAAAATGTAACAGAGTAAAGAACAAATGTCAAGATTGTACAGGGAAATACTACCAATGAGCAGCAAGAAGTAAGAAAGAAACAACCTTTGGAAGCGAGGTTCAAAGCGGGCTACGTATTAAATGAGGAGAACTGCTCCGAGTGCAAAATTTCAGAGATTAGAGTTGGCGCGTAATCAACAATAAGGCAAACTTTCGGAGCACAGTAAATGAAAAAGCGACAGGCTACTTTTCTAGGGCATGTAGTAAGGAATTGCCAACTGAAACATGTGACATTGTCGGGGAGACTCCCTGGAAAGCGTTCTCCAGGGAAGCAGAGGATTAAGTTTCTAGAACAGGTTAAGGCATGGACTGGGCTTTCGTCGCAACAAGTTTTCCATGCGTGTTATGAAAGGAGTTTGGTCACCTATGTCAATTGATATGGCACTAAAAGAAGAAGAAGAAATAAAATAACAAGAAAAAAGGCAAAGCAGCAAGGTATCAGGCGAAAATTAGGTCGTGCGCATCAGACTTTGGCAGGAATACTTTTACAACTTGTTTGGTCAACCATCTACAGACATCAAGTATAAGCAGATAATCACTAAGATTGTCTCAATACCACTCTCTGTTGCTCTAGAAAACACTGGCATCTGTCGAGCTTTTAGAAGAAGCAATTAACTGGTCAATGTCTAACTGCAAGGATTACGGAGGCGACTACATTCGAAAACTGGAACTGCCTCTCTCCCAAAAACTGATTGATGTCTGCAACAAGGTTACAATGGTGAATTACCAAACATTTGGAAACAAGAAGCGATTGTCACCCCAAAGGGAGTCTGGGTCAAAATTAAAGAGGGACCAGTTGAAAACTAACGTTTATTAAAACATAATACCAAATCGTGTGAGCACCGACAGTACTTATACCAAACTATTGAAGTTTGCTCTCAATACAGATTGGAACGATCATATGCAAAACGAAGTCTTCTACCGAGAATCTCCTGAACGTTTCTCTAAAAATCAGAGCAAGAAAGGCCGGCCAGCTGTTTCAAAAACTGGGCTTGCCTAGACTGTTATGTCTTTGGAACCTAAAACATGCCCAGCAAAGGGGCGGGTTAGTTCAACAATAATTGTCACTGTGGTATGCAGTGAATTACGAATGGTTCAGCCCCCTGTGTCTTTCATAGAATTAAAAAGAAAAATCTAGGTGAAGATAAACAGTTTTGTGGGAGCTTAACTCGAGAAGTGTAAAACCTCCAATCGGTGAGTTTGTATTTCTTATCATCGTTAATTACGTTCGCTATTCTATCGTTGTATTCGCTTTTATTACGTTGTATTAATTGATCTTTATTCATTTGTATTAGATAACTATCTTCAAAGACTGGACACTCTTACACGTTATTTCCAAAGGAGAGACGAATAGAAAGCTCTGTTTCATAAACCTGGAATTCCATGTTTGAGTTGCCTTTGACGAATATTTATCTGGAGAGCACGAAACTCCTCTCAACAAGCAAGTGCGACTTGAGAGGCAGCCACAATAACCTTCCCTCTATCCCTTTCCTGGTCTTATATATGGTTCGTTTGTAGTATTAACAAGGTATTTGCTAGCGTTGTATCCAGCCTCGGAACACATTTATTGATATACAAAATGATGAGACTCATTGTTACTCGTGGGTCCAAATACAGTTCATAGATTCCTGCTTCTATACGGAGTACATAGTTGTTGTTGAGTAGCATCTGTTTAAGGATGTTTAATTCTTGGTGAAAATGTTTTTCAACTAGAGCCAATGTTATATGCTCGGTGAAGGTATGTCTTTACCATGGCTCATACATTGCAATCTAATGAAGCATCCATGAAATCTAGACATTGCCTACTGTAGGTTTCTTTCCTGTGAAATGTATGGCAAAATCCTGACGGACTTCTTTGTTCTTAGTGACTAGTACATCCAGGACGGACAAAGTTTGTTTTTTCTTTTTACAGTAATGTTAAGGCTCATATGCTTTTCTATTAATCAGTTTAGCTTCGGTAATCAGCACTGTTGTACACGAGGAGGCATTCATTCACATAGAAGCAGTATAATCGTGGTCTTTCGTTTTATGATAATTCTGAAAGTGCTTGCCTTCCGTGGTATTAGACGTAAATGTTGCCGGAGGTTGGTCTTAATGCTAATCATGTGCACTCCATGAGTTTGAATGCATAACTTTGCGTTGAATTAAAATGATGGTCTCCGAGATGCATGTGAAATGTTTGCATGTGCATGTGTATGTGCAGGTGCAGGTGCATGTGCAGGTGCATGTGAAACGTTTGCATGTGCATGTGCATGTGTATAATGCATGTGGAATGTTTGGTAGAGGTATGCTAAGGTATTAGTATACGTGCAGTGATCTCAATGGTTTCTAGAACAGATACATTTGTGATAAAGATTTTAAGGACGCCGTGATGATGTTTGCGTGTGCTTTGGAGTTTGTTGAGCAGCTTAATATATTTATTTATTTGAACTTTTTAACAGGATTGTTCCTCAGTCGTATTGTATATACATACAAATATTGGTATACTGGACGTCCTGTGACATGTGACGTGTGATATGGGGGCAAGGGAATGGGTGAATGGTACGAATGGTCTTGCGATGTTACCGATGTGGCGTGCTATCTGGTATAGGGGTGTATGGTTCATTATAGTTATGGGACGCAGTTGTGTATCTGTAGAGTTATTGTGTATCTGTAGGTAGACCATTAAATATAATAGCAGTTTACCTTTGTTCCTAAAGAATGGTACACATATCGGTAAAAATCCAGAAACGGACTCTGTAACCGGGACTTATTACATCTCTCTGCAATTTAGAGATGAATACAAAATACTGGAGTATGAGGAAGTGATGCTGACTGTACGTGAGCTGACGTAGGGAAGTTTCGAACACATCGCCAATGCGATGAACTAAACCGTTCTCTCACGATTAGCTGCATCTCAAGGCTAACGTTCTTAAAATACGATTGAGCATGTCTTTTTTCCCGATGCGAAAAAGGATACAAAAGTACAGAATCTTCCAGAACACACGTACGTCATTGAACCCAATAAGCAGAAAGAAACCGTAAAAGTAGCTTAATAAACAACCCCTCTACTTTTGTACTTTAGTAATTGGGCTCCTGATCTGCCTACCGCCAAACAGGTTCACTGTGTGTCGAAGTGTATAATAAAAACGCACTGTTTCTTGAAGGAGAAAACAGACCACGTTTTGGCCTATTTGTGGGCGCAAGCCTAAACATGCCTTTGTGTGGGAATCTCTGGGCAAAGATACGAAAAATGGAAACGTGTTTTGAAAGTATTCTTTACGAAAACATTGCTGGAAGTTGCCTTACGTGCGTTGTGAACTTGGCCGACAGAACTCGTGCTCATGAACTATCATCCACTGCAGAACCTACCGAAATATCACTTGCCTTTATATGAACTCAGCATGAGTAAATCAGAATAGAACACTGATAAAAACTGTGCTTAGGTGCCAACAGCTCTGCTGGAAGGCCAGTGGAACTCAGACCCCTCGATGAAATGTGGGATAATAACAGCAATCGTACAACACTTCCCACAAGTTTATTACCATTAGCATAATCTGAAAGTTCTGTTGACATGCAGCAACACCATAAGATATCTGACACCTACTTGATAATTTTTTTTGTTTTGTTTTTTGGGTATTTTTACTCACAAAAAGAGCATAGTGACAGAATAATCACTTTAAGTTCAAACTTTATGGACAGGTCAATTTGATTCATGGTGAACGAGTCGCTGTCAACCCTTTTTCGTTGATAATATAAAATTGGTATGGATACCTCCTGAATATCAAACAACATTTTACTCCCGATTTTTGTTAGTTTGCTAGGAATATCCCTTAAAACAGAGCCGCTACCGTTTTCGAAAGACACATAAAAAGTGCAAATGTCTAACTGCGATCTGCTCAAATTTGGCTTTGCTTGACGGACACTAGGGAGGCGAACAAACTTTGGGCAAAAATTCTCTCGTCCAGCAATGTGCTTGGTTGATTGATGACGTTTCATTGACGAGCTGGAACGGTGTATTGCCTGACAATGTGTTAAGAAAACCATATATATGTCAACTACTAGCTACATCAACTACTCGTTGGCTCTATTCATCCATATTTCGCTCATCGACACGATGTTTCTATCACTCCACCTTCTGGTTCTAGAATTAAAGTGGAGTAGCAGTTGTAAACAGAGTATGAAACATCAAATACATTATAAAGAAGTTGAGAACATCAGTCTCGGCATCTAATTTCTTGAGAACTGTAAACGTGCAGGTGTAATATCTCAGTGTCTCGAGTGCAGAATTCTAAGAAATGACTGTGTTAGTGAGAGAAGTATACATGACTTTCAGCGTTGGCTATTAACTAAAGACTTCCGAAAAGCAAAGAACGACATACAAAATCTCTACTTGAAATGAAACCAGCTTAAGTCAGTTGCTGCCAACAAGTCTCTGCCATCCACTGCACTGCACATACGGAAATTAAGAATAGGTATCCGAAGAAGACAAATGAAAACTCACAACAGAAATCTGACTTTCCTGTCAGAAGAAAGAGAACGTCCACTGTTCAATGTCTAGAGTACTGTAGAGATCTATGACGTAGATATTCTACCACCTACATATGAGGTGGAGGCCCTCTCGCTTAACCCCAAGAAGTTCAAACAGTACTTGACCGTTTTGACAATAAGGATGTATTAGTTGAAGCTCATGGCCTGTAATACTACTTCAAGTCAATCAATTTACTAGATGAACGCATCGCAGACATCAATGTCGAAACGCTGAGCTACATCAAAAAGTATAAGAGAATGAAAACTTCAAAAATCATGCAGATGACGAAAAAGTACTTGAGGAACCTTACCCATTAGCAATCCCATTTGATAAGGTAGGCATTTGATTCAAGAGGGAGGACGCATGTCATGAAAAGATGAACATGATCATTGTCCTACCACAGTTTCAGAAAGAAGAAAACATAAAACAAACCTCTAAACACCTCGTTCTCAAAGAGAAGCGAAGTATTACAAACATCTCAGAAACCTTGCAAGATGAAGGCAAAATTGACCAGGCTCTTTATGAACAGACGAGACAAAAGTAAGCTGATCTGGACGCCTTTATGATCTGCATGTCAACAACCAACGAAGATTCAAAGGGAGAACACTCCATGAGATCAGTCCTGCCAATGTTAAGCTCTGCTTATCGCATGTTTGCATTGTATGTTGCTACACGTCTTTCTTCAGTTCCCAATTGCAAGGTCGATGCATCCACCAAGATAATTGATGATTGAGTGAAGGAAGTTATATTGGAAGATGATGAAAAATATTCAGCTTTTATATGGTATCACTCTAAACAAATGTGACAATCGAGGACCGAGAAGTTATAAGCCTTACCAAAGTACCAATAACAGGGCATCGATAAAGAAATTTTCATAATATTAGCCAATGTCACGATGATATATGGCAACAAATCACGGATTCTATAAACCGATTGACCGTCTTGCCATAGGCAGTCGGCATAGGTCCTTCAACTAGCAAATGGGGAGTTAATTCTGTTCAACAGTGATATAATGGGAGAGGCAAAACTGTACTTTAGATACTTGGGTGGAATAGGAAATCTGAGGAAAAACTCTGTGAAATCAACAACCTTCACAAAAATCTGCAATTCACCTTAGAATTAAGAAAAGATTAGAATACCTCAATTCTGGATGAGAAAATTCCTTATGATCATGAAACGAACCAGTGCTCTTCAACCTGTTGCAACAAGACGACTGATCTGGGCTTGACTATGAATTATGACCTTATCTGTGCCGTATCTGCCGTGATTGCGGTACATGAGGAAACTTTCATGAATGATTGGGGAAAGCTGAAAGGAAACTGGAGAAGATACAATACCTTCCACCTCTCTAGAAGCCCATTATACGACAGACATTGATTGACATCAAGGGAGCAACGTGCTAGCAGCAGCTTAAGTCAGCGGCTGAAGACACCATCACCATTAAACGGAGGCCACTCATAATCCAAGCCGCAGGCTGGCTTCACATTTTCAAGGTTCCGTGAGTGATGTTAATGACTCTGAGGCAGTTGAAAACAGCACGCTCCTCTCTGAAGCACTCTTTTAAGAAACAAATAAGAAGTGGAATTATTTAGCAACTCAAGTGCGGCGCTGTTTAGTGTGCTATGTAGCCCTGACTGATCGGCATATGCAAATCCGCTTACGAAACAAGTTGAAATTCTCCAGCGGAGAAGGCTTTCTGCAATTCTTCAAGCATAGCACCATTGCAAGCTCAAGCCATCCATTAACACCAAGGACACGTACAGGAGTAGAGAACTTGCTGTCATTAAGTTGTAGTCAGTCTGATGCCTGATCTCTCAATTGATGATGTGGAAAAGTTGTAGTGTATGTTTGCTTTGTATGTATTACTCACTGATCTGTAAAAAAGAGTGGATCGAGCTTCAAATAGTTTCCAACAGCGAAAAAGTGTAGTCATGAGTACTGACCCTATCAGTTAAAATTGCACGGGAAGGTCAGCCACTTTACGAAACATTGTTTATAAGCTTTGTGTGATGGAGAATAAAATGGCGTCCAGAGACTGATCTCACTTTGAGAGGGAAGATGCTCGATCAAGTGTTTTTAGAGATCAGTGGTCTTACTGCATTATCTCCATATCGTAGCAAAATGTAAAGAAATGTTTTTATCGTTTCACATATCATTGCCTGATGATGTGTGTAACACGAAATACATTGCAACTACTAGAAGCTACTCGTTGGCTCCATTCACCAATAGTATACAAGTGTATATGTGCAAATAAAATGGGATTTCCACGTGCTATGAGAAGACCCTTCTCAACAAGGATTTCAATATCCCTATGGTCCCTTGACAAATTTTGTAAAGTTGGTAGGATCAAGTTGACAACGGCTAGTAGGGGGTCATTGCTGATCCACTGGAGTTACCGGTCCGTTTATCCGGAGAGGATGGCATCCCACTCATTCTGATACTCTGACCTTAACATACTGTGTGTTATTCCCCACAATATGTGCAATTGCAGCTACCAGGCTTATATTTCTACACTAGAAAAAAGATCTTGCGGATCAGATCTATTTCCGATCTCTTCTTAAACGTTGGCATTACTGGAGACAGAACTTCGTGGTTATTTTATATCCAAAAACTGCACGAGTGCCTCTTGTTTGATACTAGCGATTTCTGACAGACGGATGATAGCAATATATAATTGGTTGATATGGTCGCTGGGTGCTCGTGATACTTAGTTTGCGACTAAATGTGACAGCATCTCTGAAACATCTACTTCTGATATTTGTATGTCCTCTGCGCTGTGAGTCACTACTGTAATATCATCTACATATAGCATCTCTTTGACGAATCATCTGTTTGTATGCGTTTTGGCCTTTGAAACTGAAGAACGTGGAGAGATTTGCACGATGCCGTGTTTGATTATAAAAACCTTTCTGGTTGTCACTGGATACTACTTGTAGAGCTGCATTCAGGTATAGAAGAAACAGTGTTGGTCCGAGGATACATCCCTGCTTGACACTATATCTCAAAGCAAAATTTGTAGTGTCGCACTTATTGTTACGTGGGCTTGCATACCTTTATTTAGAGATGCAAGAGTTCTAATTTTATCAGTACATCGATACTTCCTCAGCAATCTCCAGAGCCCCTCTTTTTTGATACCAGATAAAAGACGTTAGTGTAATCGCTGATAAGGACTGAGTCTAAAGACATGTCCTTTTTATTTTTCCCGGATCTGGTATACGCTAAAATACATGTTCCCTCCGAGGTTCAAAAGGTGTGCCCCGTGGGGCACTATCCATGACCTTACTGTATCTTCTGAGCAAAATAAAGGTGCGATAATTTACTAGAAGTGACAGTGAAGAGAATAGATATCTGTAAGAATGTACAACTGTCTTCCTTGTTCTCGTTTTTAAATGTGGGTATAGAGCTTGCAACCTTACAGCCATGAAGAGTTTATTTTTTCTTGTATCACGTCCATTAAAAGCAGGCAAGAAATTAGTTTGCAATAGAAGCCCAAGAGAGTCTTGAGAATATTGAGAATGACTTAAGTGAGGGATAAAACCTCTAAAGACATTTAGCAGACAAAGCTGATGAAGGGTAACGCGGGAAAGAAAAAGAGGAAAAAGGAACAGAGAGTAGATAAGACCAACAAGAATGCATACAGGAAAGCGTAGATGAGATAAGAGCAGACACAATCTCCAAGACCCTGCTGAAGACGAAAACAGAAAAGCGTTTGGATCAGACAACTTGCTAGAATAGGTTTGATGGTGCCTGGAAACAGCTGAAGTTGAACAATTGAGATGAACACTAAACAAGATTTTTGAAAAAAAATGTCTGAGGTTCGGATAAAGAGCATTCTCACACCAATCTTAAATTCGAAGGTGAATTCATGAATTGTGGAAAGTACCGGGCTTGAACGTCGATATGCCACAGCATGAAACTATACGAGTGAGTATGTGATGCTAAGCTAAGGATAATTGTAAACATCACTGATGGACAGTTAGTGTTCATAAAGAAAGCAGGCGACAGACGCTGTTTTTGTAGTCAGATGACTCCAAGAAAGATAAAAGAAGGAGCAGCAACACCTTTGCATTGTGTTTAGTGACGTCGTAAGAGCTTCGACCGAGTTTTAAGAGAAAAACTCTATCAGCAGACAACATTCTCAAAGAAGTCCCATGCCAGATGTTTGCCAATCGTCTAGTCTTTTCTGCAAGATCCAGGGAACTGCAGGGAAATGATCTAAAACTCGTAGAGATAAAAGTGTAAAGAGAGAAAACTCAATACATGTGCTTGAAAGGTCATCCGTCGCTAGGTTTGAAAATGCAAACAAGCAAGGTGATGGAAGTCAATGAATCCAGATGCCTTTCGACCATACATTAGAGTGATGGCGGTGAAGATGATGAAGTGTACAAGAGAATATTATGTGGTTTGAGTCATGGACAAAAATCTGTATTTGTATTTAAAAGATGCTTTCTTCGTGTGAAAGGAAATCCACAAGATGGTAATCTAGAAAGATGTTCTGGTGGACATTTGATTACTTTTGTTTACAGACGAAGAAGTCGTATGAATAATACTTATATCTCAAAGAGAATGAAGATCAAGAGCATATCAGACATATGTAGAAATGCTAAAATGATGTGATCTGGTCAAATGAAGAGACGAGACGAGATCTGTGTTAGCATCAAAGACCTTGGACATTGCACTACCAGGTAAGGCAAAGAGGAGGGAGCCAGAAGCAAAGATGAGTATATTGTGTGAGAAGGGACATTACAGGAAGGGGTGTAATTTTCATTAAGATTCTATTGCTTTTAGGGAGTGTTTCCGCTTTTTTTTTCGAAGATAAGGCAAACTTTCTCAGTTTGATGGTTAAAACTAAACTTAAAGAAACCTATATATGTGAAATCTGCATCCAAATCCAATTCTTTTGGTATATCTATTGGTGTCAAAATTCAATTTCTTAGAGTTTTGTTTACTACTGAGCCAGGTCACTTCTTGCTTACAGTTTTTATCACAAACTGTTTGGAACACTCTTCCAAGGAGCTAGGCCTACCCTGTGTTTCAATTACTACTGTATTTGAAAACTAGCTTAACAAAAGAGTAAAGGTGTAAAGTGTAGCCTAGGGCAATGAGACCTCATTGCCCTGTAGCCTAGGGATGAGAACCTCATATGCAAGAAAGCTGGGTGTTACTCTAAGTTATGAGGTGGCAAATTAGTGATTAAAATTAAATTAAGTAATTCTGGTCTGAATTCAATTCCTCCTTACTGTTTGTACTTTGCCAAAAAAATACATTTTTTAGGATTTGTATTCTAGTGAGATTCATTTTAATTCTAACTACTGCCTCTCTTCTAACCACATTTTTTGCTGTGTGTTATTTTTGTTAGAATCTGATTTGATCTTTACTATTGCTAATCTTCTAACAGTAGATTTTGTAGTCCATCATTTTCATTCGTGATTTTTTCTGATGGTTACTTGTCCCATTTCTTCAAATCGCAGGTCTCGTTGTGCTTCATTTTTGTTCATCACTACCCCATATATTTCATGCCTTTTTTCTTTAGGTGTTTAGATTCATTCATCATCCCACATAATTTTGTATGATGTCATAGATACAAAAAAAAACTTTTCCATCTTGTCCCCTTTAATTATGTTTTTATTTTAGTTACATTGTTATATAATTCAGTAACAACCAGGTATGTTCCATTGCACATGCCCTTTGGAATATCTAAAGTATGCATTTGCTTGATTATTATGCTATTCTATAGTTTAAAGTCAAAGAGTGGTAAATAAATAATTTCAATTGAATTAATAAATTTTGGAGTGAGATCATTTTCTCTCTCCATTTTAACCTTAAAAGAAACATAAATTCCATAGGATTTATATTCTCCTGGGAAGAAATCAACAATCTTAGTATTAATTTTACTTACGTCTATTTAAAGCAGTGCTAAAGTAATGTGTTCTGTCATTCCATTCTGATTTTGATTTGTCTTCTAACTACAGATTTTGTTGTGTAATATGCTTGTTTGAGACTCCCTGTGATTCTGAATATTGTTTGTTCAATGCCTTTTGCTTTAGTTGTTCATAGTCATTTGTCATCTTGTATAATTTTGCATATGTCATAGATACCAAATTAGCATGATATGATCACCCCTGGGAAAAATAAGCTGCTTTTCAAATTTAAATGAATATGTGTCAGTCACACAAAATTTTTTTTTCCAA
>JAAAKL020013696.1:0-12326 GCA_010016065.2 Carybdea cf. marsupialis auct. non (Linnaeus, 1758) | reverse complement strand
TGTGCTGCCATGATTAAACCCTCTGTCTCCTTTTTAAGGTCCCCTTCTCTTAACCACCTCCACGACTCAGTGTCCCTAAACTCGTTGGTCTGTCGAAAATATTGCCCATGCAGACTCTTGCCTTCCAATTCTGATCTGCGTTCTTCCTTCTTCCTCCTCTTGAACTGGTCTACAGACTCTAACTTAGCATCATTCACAGGTCGTGTACTTGACAAGATGCTTTCCCTGACATTTGAACATAATTTTCAAGCCCTAAAACCGCCAATCCCACACAATCCTCTACTGCAACTAGACCTCCCCCCTTCCTTTCTTGGCAAATATAGCCTTGCAACACTATCCCTTGGATGTAAAGCTTTAAACGTATTCATGATCTTTCTGGTACTGCGATCCAACTCTTTCAATTCTTCTTCTTCTTCTTCTTATTTATCCATCTATTTATTTATTTTTTTTAGAAAAATACTGGATTTTGGCATAACGAACCCCCGGGAAGCAAGACTCTTCAATCCGGCAAATGAGTTATTCAAAAACAAATACAATATGCCCAGCCGATCATTTGGACAATTTTATATTCAGCCCATGGACAGCTGTAAGGTACAAGTATTAACTAATACTCCTAATTATTCTTTCTAGGAATGTAATAATGCCAGCTCCAGTGTCCTGGTGACTCACTGGTCATTGACAGAGTGATATTCTCACAGGGAGAATAACAGAGTGTGTTGTCCCCCTAAGAAGATAATATGCCTCTAATGATAAATGACTGATATTCTACTTTCATGATCATCCAACGGGGGCAGCCATCAATCCTTGGCTGAAGGAATAGAAGATTTCCGGGCAGTAAAGACTAACGGTCCCAATATTTTGGGCCGCGACTTCTATGCCAGCTTTTGATTTGTCCCGTCAGCTGAAAAGATGTTGCCTATACCCGATGTAGATAAACATGTTACTTTGAAAGAGCGAAGTTCTTTGTGGGATAGTAAGTCCTGACTTCTAGAACTGTTGCAGTTAACCCAGGTGGCATAGATTACGAAAACTTAAAGAGGAAGCAGGGGCTTGAGTGCAGCGCTTAAGATTTTCTCTCGATAAAGAACTTCTTGATTTGAACTGTTCATTTCCCTGTCTCGTTAAGTCAACTCTATCTATTCTGCGTTTCATTCAACAGCAATAACCTAATTAACATCACCCCCTATCCGACTGTTTGTTGACTCCTTTAATGTTTCGTGCTCGATGGGAGACGAGATTATCCACTACAGACCCATTTAGTCTTATTACGTATTTAGAATGAATCTTATTTATTGTTTTATTATCTGTAGTTCGCACATGATTTTGGACAACTAGTGGGAGATGGCAGCAATCCCCCTCCCCTCTATCTAAGATACTGTATGGGTACGGTCCATAGATTACAACAGAATGTAATTTTGGGACCATGGCTTGACACGGAGCATACACGGAGACCTCACGTCTTGCTTGGCGAATTACTTCTTCCTTAGCACCTCCATATCCTTCCTCAGCGCAGGATTACAAAAACGCCTGCTTGGGTCTACGCAAACCAGTACTATTTGGTCCAACATATTTATGGGCTTCCAAGAGAGTCACTTGATACCATCATTAACTGTTCGTACAAGTTAACTCTCTCAACTACCTACAGGTTTCTAAAGATACTCGATGGCTGGTCTTCCGTCTCAAAGTGAGGTCAGTCGCTGGCCGCCGTTTATGTCCCCAACCAAGCAAAATTTATCAATAATATTGCGTAACATGGCGTACATATCCGCGCTATCTTAACTTATGGGCACTAGTATTCGTGACCACACTTTTCCGCTGTTGGGAACAATGGGAAGCTCGATCCAGTCTTCTTTTACAAATCAGTGTCTGCATCGCCAGAACTACTCAGAAATAATGTTCACAACGTCCATTTGTCCAAGTTTTCTCTTTCACATTGTAATGATAGCAAATCGTTTAATATGCAACTGAAGGCAAAAAAACCCAGAAAACAACTAAGAGCGACAACATGATACGAATATTTACTGGTATTTCCTTTCAACTCTGTTAGTACACACGAAATGTATAGCATGGAGATATAAAGAAAATGGCTTATCCGGCCGCTAATACTACCATACTTCGTGGTGAATTAAAAATGTAGTCTACCAAAATCCACTTATGAGATCTAGTGAAAATTTACAATACAAAGGTCAAACTGCACATCACAGAGAATACAAGCACAAGTGCACTTGAATGGTATTTTCGGAGTGAGAAATAGAATTAATTCCATTTGAATAAAAATGAAACGTTTATGGAAGAATAAATTGAACATAACCAGGTCGGACCAGCTGTATCGTTTCAGAAGTACGCTACAGAGGGGGCAGGAAGTATTAGTTTTTAATCTATATTTCTAGTGGGGGCGCATGGGCACTCCCCTAAAGGTGGAGCCTTCTGCTTACCAGGAATATCAAGGTTACTCTGAATATTTATTTTTCTCATGTGAAATTGTCGTGACGTTCATTTAGCCTTAAAAAATCGCTTAGCTACTGATACATACCCAGTTTACATGTTATCCGAAATGCTAATCGAATCCAGACTTCTTTACGCTTCCGTTGGGGCACCCAATGCAAGTTGAAATTGGTACATGCCTTGCCCACATCTCTACGAGTAAGTGGCATAACGAACGAACCCCAAACTGTATTCTCAGCGCACGCCTTACATAACTGTCCCTTACACCAATGGGAATGGACTGCTGATCTTCGGTTTCAAACAATGAGCCGCGTTAATCTTCTAAGTTTTTCAATTCGACGGACAAGGGTATGTGTAACCAGCTGCAACGTCTGACGTTACAGGTTTCTTGAAGAAGAAAATTTTCACAAACCATCTCGTGTTACCTATAAATATGACAAGTAGAAAACTGCAACAGTGGGAATAGCACTAGACCTGTCTTTTCAAAACGTACTGTCTCATTCGCAGCTACAAAGAGATTTAGTCTGTCGCACTCACGTATGAAACACAGTTTACATTATTGTATCAGTGCTTCCAGTTCGTGCCTCTCAACAGTACATTAAGCTGAGCCAATCCACCCTATGATACCACAGTACCCCGCCATCATGTCATTTCACCTGGCAATTACACGCAATTTTGTGCCATGTCTAGTTCCCATTATTCTGTCACAATGGCAAATCACTACATTCTCCTATCACCACAACATAATATAAATACCGTTGCTTTGTCACCCTGGACACCAGTATACGCTCTTCTATAATGATCTAAAAGAATTACATATTGTAGCCCTGCCATGTCAAATAACGAAGACCACATGCTTTACACATAGACGTAACCCATATAAAGTTTTGACTTTCTACGTTTTCTTAATGTTTGCTGTTCAGCTTTTCGGTGAATTTATGTGCAGTAAACTCTTTCGGTGTCGGGCAACCCCAACGATTTTCGGGCGGCTACGCCAATGTTCCACCCATGTTCTACCTTCCTCCCTACACTACACTTTTTGTCAATACACTACAATATCCGAAGAAAAACTGACTGAGGAGAGGAAAGCAGTTGCTATTTCCTTGCGTGTGGATGAATGAGGTGGTAAGGTCTCGAGTCTTGCCATTTCAAAAACGCAAAAACAACGCACTGTAAAAACACAAAACAGTTTGCCGATAAATAAAGAGGGAGAATCAACAATTTAATAAATGACCTACTAGAATCTTTGACGGAAAAATAAATCCTCTAAACACGACAAATGATCTCAATATCTCATGTAAGGTCTGCTCTAAAACTCAAAAATGGCAACAAAATTGACACTGGGCTGGTGTTGATAAAAGCGGGGATGAAAAAGCTTAGAGATATTATTCTTGATAAATAGATTTCTGACTGCAAGGTGGCTCACTATGAAATGAATGATATGTCCATGATATAGACCAGCTTTGATAACTTACAATAAAAACACGTATTTGTTGCTCTAATCCACCTTCCTCATTTTGAGGTGTATCCACCAATCTAACAGTTTTTCGGATGTCATGAACAGAGAAAAGAACAAACACCTTGGTGATTAACAATATCGGCAATATTGCTTCTTTAGGCCATTCTAAAGATAAAAATGTAGCATATGGGCCACATTTGTAGACCAAGGGGGGTGGGGGTTAATAAGGCCATTGTTACTGGAAAGGCCGATAGTAAGAGACGAAGAGGCTAGTTATAAACACCATGGGCCAAAAACATAACGGAGTCAATTGGGTTAACTGTAAAAGGAGCATTCGGGCAACAGTGGACAAGGAGAAATGGGGCAAATTTACAACGCTCCTAGGATCGTAAACAGCGACTCGTGGTTAAAATATGAAGAAGAACCACCTGGCAACAGTAGGCAAGTCGAAAATAGTTTTAACTGTTTCTGTTTTCGTACTTTTTGTCAATTACGTGCAAAATGAGAACACTAAGTGTACTCAACCATTTAACGGTCCCCATCTCCATCCCCATCTCCGAAAATATTACGTTACTGTCACTTAAAGTAACTATAAGCATAATCTTTCTTGGGGTTCAAGCCGTGAAACTGTCATATTTTCTACGGTGTGCGAAGGTGGCCCTAATAGGACTTACGAAGTACAGGCAATGGAAAATTGTAAGTACCCCGACTTATGAAGGAACTTAAAGTATTTGTTGATAGCATGTCCTTTGAAGACGAAGCGTAGTAACAAACAGGCTCATCTAACTGAAAAACGGGATCGTAATGCAATGCCCCCTCGAAAATTATTTAGAAGGAAAAGTGGTATAAATCTCACTTTTATTCAATGACCATACTTCAATTCAGTCTCTACCCCTCCAAACTCTCATAACAACCGTGTCATATCAGACACAAATAACCCAATTTTCAGGGTCGACTTCAACAACCATACTTTCACTACCAATAACCATAAATAGATACAAACTTAAAAAATCACCCTCGAAGTGGTTTCACAATCAATCTTTCACAACCACTTATCATCCATTCAACACCGGGGCTGCTTAATTTTTACCAGTCATTCTAACTTGCTTCTAAATATAACTTTCAATGTCGTATTTATCGTTGATCCACGTTCCAACCAGCAAATCAGAAGTCGATGGCTTTTAAATCTGTTGAATATAATAGATAGGAAACAACGTAAGTAAAAGATTAGAAACACGTGTTACTGCTATGGTCAATACTGCTACTAGAATGTTGGCCGTTCAAGAAAAGTCTCTTTCCAAATCGATACAGCTTATTCTAAACTAGAGCTTCTCTCCGCCCTATCCCCATCAATTTTGTAGCCCTCCCCCGACAGCTGTAAGTACGCAATTGTCATTTAAGCTCTTTAACATTATCTTGACATCCTTAAAACCATAACCTACAACTTAACAGGCCAGACGCAACCTAAAATACCATTATACATTTAAGGGTTACCTAAATATAAATAAACATACATGTATACAAAACGTGAGTCAAATGCTATGAATGTCCAAAAATATTCTTTGTCCTTTTATTTGGACAACCTTTATGTTACTAATTCCATTAGTTTCATAAAAACTGCTTTCCAAACCCATTGACCTACCTAGTCACGGTACTTATACTCATAAACAAGATCGATGCTTTAATAAAAAATGCAAAGACTAAGGTCTCAAGTGCTGAATGTGCGTCATAATCGTGAAACGTAAACAACCCTGCTCCAAAGCATTGCCTGCAAACTTGTATTAACCATGTACCGGTACCTGCAAGGGTTTTAAAGCTAAGGTGTAACCCATCCTTGAGAAAACTCAGTTTTCGTTCATAAGGCTAAATGTTAATGACTTTTCGTAACCCTCCGCATACGGTGCCCATCCATGTCGGGATTCAACTCAAAAAACTTCCCCAATAAACCATGCAACAAGGATTTGAGCGTGTAACTTAGCAAGAGGGAGCAACTTTAACCGCATTAACAATATTTTGATACTAATTTCTTCCTCGTTTGACAGAATTTGGATTACTCAGCAGAGATTACAAGCGACAAAATGTTTTGACACTAATTTCTTCCTCGTTTGACAGAATTTGGATTACTCAGCAGAGATTACAAGCAACAAAATGCATCGTTGGCCATTCCCTTGATACGGATATCCCTCCAGACTCCCGTATATCACCACAGCTTCTGATGCAAGTAGATTAAAGCCGACCACCTATCACCTACACCTTATCACATACTACATAAAACTGAATTTTGTACCTAATGTCCAACACATGATCTAAGAACCTTCTCATTCAAACTAAAATTTCAATGGACAACAACAAGGACTGGAATGTGAAATGTTTTCATACGTATTTCCACTGCTAATAGCGCAGTGTACTTTCTCATGAGAGATTTTTCTGGCCTCCGTAATCTATGAATGGGAATTACTGTCTTTATGTATGTATGTACTATGAGGCTTAGGTGCTGTTCTAGATTTATTTGATTCCTAAGCCTGACAACAACAACAATAAAAAAATGACCGATAAAGTAAACACATGCTTTACGGATGGAAACATGTCGAATACTTGCACGGCAAATGGGGGTTTCACTTCTGGTTCAAATGGACATCTTCCAAGCTCTCCTTGCAGGGTGGCAACTATACAGTCTCAAAATGTTTTGATTTATAACCCCTAGGAAAAGAGTCAATGCGGCCAAAGTAGCTCGCCCAAAGTAGCTCGCTCAAAATGTGTAAGTTACTTAAAATGTAGCAGTTTAGTAACCTTTACACATCCGTTTCCTAACATACTTGTGGTAACCATGCACAATGATACACATGATCGAGACTTGCACCGTTTGAGCCCACCTCATATTCCTACATCTTAACATCATACAATCGCTTGATAAGAAACAGTCGAAAAAATTTAAACCTCCAAACACAAATTTGTTACAATGTACGCAACAATGGTCACAACAAATACGAACCTAGCTTGGATAGCGCAAATATATGAAAATGATCTTCGCTACATGTACCGCAATGCTGCACTTAGGCTGCCACAATTCACCTTAGAGATTTTAGTATAGCAATCATCTCTCGTCCTTAATAAACAGGATGCGCCTTCAATAAATCCTTTAAATCACGTTTCTCCAGAAAAAAGATGCATTAGCGTTTGCTCAAACAACACAATTTCGTGCAAAAGAAAAATGGTACCTCTCAATAAATGCTAAATGTGGAGACCCTTGGGGTGCTGCAATACTACCTATAATGTCTTCACAAGTCGCCCTTGCCTTTGAAGTACATGAAACTCCTTACTGATACTTACCAAGCCCCGATGAATCTTTAGAAGCCCAACTAATGCAGTAATGGCGCAATAAATCGTACAGCAGGTTCACTTCGTCCAAAAACTCAATGCTCTCTATCCTGAAAACGACGGAAAGAGCAAAGAATGTACATTTATAGTCAGATCAAGGTAATGATATGCAGCCTAGATGGATTTCAGGCGATTTACGGTGGAGATAGAAGTATACTTCAACGAAATGTGAGAGAATAAAACGTCAGCTAAGAAAAAGCTACTAAAGAAGAATTGGGTTCATAATATGGGCTATTGCGCCGTAGCAAAATTTGGAAATAATAAAAGAGATGCCTATCCGTGTACACAACGGAAACAAAGAATGCTTCATTCAGTAATAAAAAATCTCTGATCCTCTCCCCAAAAATAGCTCTCTTGCATGAGACATAACGTTGTTTCCAGAACCATTTCAATATCCTTGTCTCAACTACATTCATAACACATTGCCTTAAGTTAGGTTCCTACTACATTCGGTACAAACAAAACATAAAACTCTTGAGAATTTCGTCAAGCTTAATTTGAATTACATAAAGCCAGATAGAATGTCTACCAACTATGTCTGTATTTTACTTCAAATCTCATCTGATGGGCTAGTAGTCCAAACGTCCCCAAAGGCGGTATCATGCAAATAAGAGCTAGGAGTGTGAAATCACTACCGTAAATTAATAATACTCAAGCATTGAATAAAATAGACTCGAGGTTAGACCAACAATTCCATACAACAAACCATTAAGATAATAGTTAACGTGTTTCTACAAGACGTGGTTGAGTGAACTCAACGACAACTCAATCTTAGGGAAAAGGCAGATCTCTAGCGCAAAAACACAAAAATCTTTTTTGGTTCAATACTTAAAATATCCTGAATTAAACAATAAAACTACATTAGCTAGCTACTTCACAAAGGATACGCGAAACATTCAGGGAATGACTGTCACTGTAAAAACTTGTTTTTATTGACTAGCTAGCTGCCATTCTTTGCTAAACACATAGCACACACTTCACACGGAATCATACATTATGATGGCTACAAAGATTGTCAATTTTGAAGCCCATTTCTGTCGACTAAAGCCATATGTATGGGTTCTTTTTACTTCTTTAATATCATGTATTTAATAGTTACGTCATTGAAAAAGTGAAAAAGTGAAACAATTGGGTAATCGATGTATTGCCCACCTTTAAAATACCGACAAGTCTGCAAGCAATTATTTTTACCTTGTCACTTCATGTTTGGGTAACTTTCGGTAAATGTCCATCATATCTCTGGCCTTAGAGGATTCCCAGCCACTTGATAGAAAGCGCGTTTCCTGTCAGAGAAACAAAGGCTTTAAAAACAAATTGTAAAATATTTTTAAGTCCAGCAGATTTTTACTACAACTAGATGGTCAATACAAGCGAAAAGTCTCACTTAAGGCTCATTGGAAATCATAATGTCCTAGTCCATGCGAAGGATATACCTAGTCAGTTCAACACTTTTTAAGTAAAGCGTAAAACTTGATAGATTTCATGCCTCTCCAGAGCCACTTAACTGTAGTCTTGGTTGTCATAATTATCTAGAATATACATGTAATACCGAAGGTCAACAAGAAGACTGGAATGGCAGTGTGCGTAACCACCATTAATACCGAGAATAAATGTTAAAAAAATTGTGTCAATACTGACGCAACTAATGCATGTATTTCAGTTGTACAACCTGTAAGATTCACAGACATACGCTAACGTAAAGGGAGTTATTATAATACAAAGGTATGCACAGAAATGCTTCCAGTTTATATGGTGGTCGAAAGAAAAAGCATCCTATACCAAGGTATTGAACATCACCAATCCCAACAATCCTGTGGAATGGTCTGAACCGAGGCTTCATACTCATTGCCCTTCTATTCCAGAGTTTCATGAAACACTAAGAATGTGAAAAACTATAAATCACGAGAACTTTCACGAAAAAATTTGAAGGTGCTAACAGCAGTTTTGTTAGTGTTGTCTGTCATACTGCTTCTATGCCAAAGTCTTCATCGCGTGTCATTTTGAAACGCTTTTAATCAATACCGATATTGCAATAAATCGGTTTAGAGGCATCTTCTCAATAGACCATCATTCGATGATTCATAAAATAAAAGAGATGGCAACATGCTGGCGGGAGGAAAAAATGCAAAAAGCAAGATGGAGTGGCCGAGCATGGAGACACTTCCAGAGACTGAGCCTAGGAGCGCAAGATACTATTGAAAATTTGGATCTCCAAACTGCGCTACTGCAGTGGTATGTGATACAAACTAATTGAAGCGATATATGGCTTTTGTCATCCAGAATCAGAGTATGCCACGTGAAGAATCGAATCCTGCTCATGTTTTCGTCTCAAAGTAATTTACAGTTCCTATAGTCATCCCCTTGACAACTGAGAGCATAAAACAGTCAGATACAAAACGTGGTGTTTCAAACTCATTAATTCTCCCGGTATGGCACCTAATGAGCCTTTCACAAAAACTCAAGATCAGCATAACAGCAATAGTTAATCGGTAATCCATCGGGCGTTCAAAATAACTGCACACAAACCAAACTGCCTTCAACCCGTCGCTCTCTTTTAGGCAGACAAATGGGGAATTCGTATGAAAATGGTAGGCATACAATTTATGTTCGACTTAAGAACCTCAAATTTCAGTATTTTACCTGAGTAGTTTATTTCAACGATATGCTTTTGACAGTCTTCAGCCTATTGAATTTTACTAAAACATAAAGTTGGGGCATCGTCATTGTGCCAAAAAGAACATGTCAGTTCAAAATACCTAAAAACGGTATAAACCTTGCCAACTTACCCTAATAATCTAGGACGATGATTACCATACCAAATGTAGACTAGAGTGTACTAGGGCATCAAGTTGTGTACGATAAGAAAACTTTTCACACGCCTCACTTAAAATCCAGGAGGGGGGGGGGGGTCTGAAATAGACCAACAGCTATGCGTTATCATTACGCTTATCAAAAGAACCATACTCAGAAGTACTCAGATTTAACGATTCCGTGCACAAGAATAAAACGTATCATCTATAAAGCTTACCTGAAGATCAAGAGTTGGGGAGGATTTTGCTCCAAGTAAAGCACAATGTCTACTCTGTAGTAAATGGAAAGGGAACGAAGCATCGATGAGATGAATTAATTTTTTAATCAAATGCTACAACAAGAGTACTGCAGTTTCATGATGTGAATAACCAAATGAGATTTAAATGTGGAAAGACAGAATACAAAGTTTAAGAGAAATAGGTCAAAAGGCCATTATTTTATTGCAGTGACTCGAGAACAGACGTTCCAGCATAGCATCCCTTCAGGGACTTTTAGTTAAAGACTTCCTCAAGGCGAATTATTTACAGTCCAGACTTTTCTCAAAAATTCAGAACAGTAGAAATAAGAGAAATCAAAACTTTCCGATTCATCTCATAAAAGAACAAAACGAACCAGCACATATTATTATCGGCAGCAACTCTCTATCTACTCATTTGCAGAACATGGCTATTATGTTCTCTAGAAATAATGGACTAAACTAGAGGGGTACGGAGCATTGACATTCCTTCCACCACTAGAAGTCTCCAATGATATCTATACCTCAGAATACAGACATCGCCAAATCTGTGACTAGTTTCCGAGATCACAAGACGGAAAAAACTTGGAGTCGGCTGCGCCAAAACTAACATTCTTATATATTTACGAATGAAGAGAGAGTATAACAGAAAAACAGCTCTTCTCATGTTTCCAAGGATTTCCTCGAATTACATACCTGCAAGTTTTCAAGCATAACTTGCCCAAATCTGTCACTTAAGTTTACCTGAAAAGAAACAGAAAGTGAACTACACAGTCTGCATTGCGTTTGGATAAATTATATAAAATCTAAATTCATATGAAGTGAAGAGTAACTGTTCATGTGCTTTAAATATCATGGTTCGGAACGTCGAGTTAGGGGCATTTTATTGACTATGATATGCGCAAAGATACTCCTCCTAATGAGAATAAAAGCAATCGCTAAAAAGATCCTTATACACTACCTCGGCCTATTATAAAATTTGCTATCTCGATATTTTTCACTTGTTGGCTAGCAATTCAAAATAGCATATGTCGATTGCATTTCTTCGTCATTACGTCACTGGACTATCAAATATCCTCCGCGAATGTCTCGATTAAGTTAACTTTTACCTTCTTTAAAACTGAAAGTCATTAACCTTATTTCCATCAGTTGTCCATAATATATCAATAACACAAAGACAAAGAGAGTATCGGTAACCAATTTGTTCCTTCGAATTCGTTCGAAAAGTCTTAGATTGACACACAAAAACTACCGTAACGATGCAGAGGCACTATTTCGACTTCAACCTTGTTTACAAGCTTTGAAAATATCAGTTTGCATCGAGTGGTGAACAGGATACAAAGTTTAAATTTATGCCTAATTCGATAATGATCTGCCAAGTGGTATTCCATCGTCAGGCGTTCGGGTGCGGTTCCCTGTTTCTGTGCATATAAAACACAACCTAAAATCACATCACAATTCTAAAGATAAAGAAAATTAAAATTAGAACCAAGAAAATCTAAAAGGAGTAGATGTAAACAAGAAGTAAAAAGACAACAAAAGCAAGCAAAAGCATGGTCAAGATGGAGAAGAAGAACAAGAATGAAAAGAAGCACACGATGACAAACATGAAGAAGAAAAGTGCAAGGCAGGCTACAACAGCATCTTCACAAAACATTGCAAACAATTGATCCTATTTGGACTTCAGTGTCTCATGCCGTTTGTGTGGTCTAAATAGTAGCACTAGCCAAAATATAAGGCGCTAGAAGGCATGGCAACTGGGCAAAATACTAACTCCTAATCCCATCTACCGTAGTTTATAGACACACATCAAGAACGAGACGTACGGGAAAATCATGCTTACCGGCTCGTAGTTAATAAATAATGCCGTCGAAAACGCATCTGCAGTCCAGCGTAACAAAGCTTCTGAGAATGATGGTTCCCCTCGAGACTCTAACCTCATGGGCATCCAGTTCCTTAGAAATAACTTCCCGTCTTTCTGGCACGTTGTGAAGTTAG
>JAAAKL020013695.1:0-12326 GCA_010016065.2 Carybdea cf. marsupialis auct. non (Linnaeus, 1758) | reverse complement strand
TAACAGTATCATCGGAGAGGGTATTTGTGCAATATGGTCCTCGTAAACGTACCACCAATATCAAGACAACCTCGCATCTTTTACCCAGGTGACTTTAGAACTTGATGGAGGAAGCCAGTCATCAGTTAACATCAGTTAACAAACGAATCGCGGAAATAGAATTCGGATTTAATTGTTTGATATACACAGTTCTTTTACAAGGTTTTGCGATAACTGCGATATTCTTTTTTACCACTGGCTTAATTCCTCCGAATATAAAATTTGACCTCGATATGAACAGTTATTAACTTTGTTGTCATGACTCGTGTTGATGCTGAAGTTAATGTGATTTAATAGAGCCAGGCTGACCTAGGCATCCATTACTGCTACAATCGAGGACTTTGATTTCGGCAAACTATGGCCATACCCCATCAACCCAAAGTGTCGAATTTGAAAGCAGCGATTTGGTAGAGGTATATACCACAGCCCCTTGAAGGAGGTGGGCAGAAACCAAGTGATACCTTTCTTTAGCATTTGTTCCATTAAGATTATTTTTTTACGTTTTCAAGGATTGATGCGGGAAATTTGTTCCTGTTATGATTTGTTTTATCGACCGAATCTTATTCATTTTTGATCTAGGATCTTCGTGTCTGTTAAAGCGTTGACGTCAAGGCAGACTCTTGCATCTGTAAGCTTACCGCGTGACATTCGGGCTCTCACCTTCGCGCCCGCGGTTTCAGTAAACTTTAGAAATCTACTGGAACAACTGAAAACATATCTGTCGCTAACCACAGGCCTCTGAATCTTGCCTGCAAAATGTTCCGTAGATTGTTAATTTTTTGTAAGCAACTGAACTCGTAAGCAATACTCCTATTCAACTGCAGACCAAGTTTTTCGCCCACGTAGCAACTTCAAAATATTAAATTGTGCAAGCAACATACATGGGTTCGTTCGCTGAAGATACGGGTATAAACCGTGACTCGTTTCCATGCCCCGAACAACAAAATAAATCTTGGTTCCAAAACCACTTGCGGACACAAGATGTTCAGCACCAACATTCTTTCGGAGATTGGGCAGTCATTCTTGCACTAGACAGACAAGTGAAAACAATATTGTCTCCTTGCACATGACGTAGTAGTCGAATCAACTGTTATATTCCACTAGCTCTCCTTGTGGTTGTTATCCTTTTCGCAGTGAAACTAGTTCACGATAACTTTTGTTCCTCTTCTTCCGCGTGCCAAAAGAACGTACAATGTAAGCAACTAGTTCGAGTAATTCAGTATCGTGTGAAAATATGCTAGTTGAAATTTGACCCAAACCGTCTTAAGGGAATTTAAACGTTAAGCCCAATTGTCCAAATATTTGGCCGTTAAAGTACTTAAGCGGCACCGTGTGAACTTGACCTTAAGGGATCTTTAACTACAACAGAAAAATATTCATTGCAAGAGCATATTTTTCTTTAGTTTTCTGCGGTAGCATCTGTCTTTCATCTACCACTGATTATTATTACAATACACGCACTCGCTTTTTTTCGCCAAGAAAGGCGCACCGTATTTTCTCTAATAAACGCCGCACGTCCAACCGAACATTTGAAATAAACGCAGCTCTCTGATAAACGTCGCATTAAAAAACAGAACAGATCTAAAATTTTACATACTACAAGAACTAATGAAGCTTACATTGTGCGATATGATATTTACTTGTAATGTCCGCATTTATCACACAATCTTTTTGTTACGTCTTTTAAAACATTTGTTGTTTTACCTAATCGGTCATTTTGTAATAGACGCCGCCCCCTAATAAACGCCTGACCTAAAACTTGGGTTTTAATAATAAACGCCACAGCGGTTATTAGAGGAAATACGGTATCCTTTTAAAGTGTCCTTACTTTAGAATTTTGGGCGATGTTAAGATACTTGTCGTCTCCCGGCTATGCTGCGACATCTTCGTCTCCGATACCAAAAGATAGACATGTTTTTGTTTTTCTATAGCTAATAGATGAAATAATAATCCAAGTCTTTGTACATACGTGATAAATATTCACGAAGTGATAAGCATTGAATTGGCTACAGGCCAGCTGATCCTCCCTTCCAAGCCTTGAAATCTCGAAAATATACGTTTTGGTCATCAGGGACTAGTTCTATTGCAGACATCGGCGATCAAGTCGAAGGGACTTCTCCCCATGCCCCCCGTGGCGCCGCTAGTATTCACATTTAACAGATATTTTGGATAAAGAAGGGGCACCTTTAAAGTCCTGCGATTACCTTAAAGCACGGGATAACATTTTCGTTGAACAATTTCCCTGTAAGGTGACACATGAGTCATGTCCTTGACTCACTGTGTTTCAAGAAATGTCGTAAATCAATACGTTTATAATCCATTACTGATATTCTCGCCCACGTACCACCTACGATATGGTGTATGATGACCACAAGCGGTGATTGAATACACACTTATCGCATAAGCGGAACAATGTCTGTAGAATGGGAATTTCTCCGAAATTGACACAACGGGTGGTGCCAGCCGCCAAAGGCTAATGTCGACACCCGAAAGAAATAACTGCAGAGACGGTGCCATGGGCTTGTCCTGCGAACGTTAACGAACACTAATGCAATAAAAACGTCAAATGTAATCGTAAACTGCAAGTTGGCCTGGGTCAAAAAGGTCATGTTGATTGACACACCCCTCTGCCCCTTCCAGGTTAGCTTTTGATGTTGTTTGTGTCAAAACGACAATTTGTGCATAGGTTAACCTCCATATCAATGCGGAGGGAAAGTGTGACGTCACCCATTTCGAAAATGTTTGAATTATGGAATATACTCATTTTTCATGTTTGCCCATTAGTGAGAACATCAATGGCCAAAATTGAAAATAATGCCCTTTCCCATCACCGAGATATCAGCTTTCAAAGTTTTAAATCTCTCTAACAAAACCTTGTTATTTAGTGTTGGATCCTAACGTAAGGATCCAAGAAAAATTAAGAGAGTTTTGACCAGAGATTTTTTAAAATTCAAGTGCCTCTAGTTTAAACACTATATACACTACTGGTTTGGTATTTTGAGAAGCAACCTATTATAGGGTTGCATGCAGATATCTGGAGTCAGATCGCTCTATTTCCAAAACTTTTGATTTTTGACGTTATCACTTTCCCTCCGCATTTCGCTCCTACAGCTATCATGTCGCTGTACCCTCAAAAATTGAGGGGGTCGTGGAGATTGAGATTGTGATTCTGAAATAAAATTGGGATTTAGTTCATCTCATGCTGATTGGAGTTTTGCTGTTGTAGGGTCTATGATGTACACAATCTGAGCATAATACGAAAGCCGTTTTCCTTTAATATACCAATAGGAAACAAAAACAAAATAGTCGTGGAGGAACGTAAGTAATATCTTGTCGCAGTTGCCTGATAAGTAGGACCACAGTAGGAACTAGAATAGATAAGATAGGAGGGCATTGAGGTAGCCTCGTAGACCTCCCCCCTCCTAGCCAAAATTTTAGCAGTTGCGTCATACCACCATGAAAGGTAGTTGCTAGATCATTTTGATTGAAGCTTTTGATAATCAGCTGGAACTGTTCACATCTGATATCCCTGTAACGTACAAAAAACAAACTGAATATGGAAACTAAATAAAGGGAAACGAGTAGGCCTAAGGGTCCCTCAGACTAAAGTAGAGACCCCCAAACTTTTTTCTTTTAATTAAGAAGATTCTGAAATCGTTCCTTCAAAAGGTTGGATTGAAATGTCCACGCCCAGTCCACCCCGTGACACCGTCCCTTCTCTTCTACGAACTGTAATCTCTACAACTCAATTTACGAAATCATGATGCAATAGATTTATTTAAAAGTATGCATGTGCCTTTGCAATGTGGGTGTATAGACCTGTGGACCATCTGAAGAGTGTAAGCCAGCTGGAAATGCCTTACGAAACATTAATGATAGTCACCAGTTCTTATTGTCTAAAAAACAAGTGCTGTTTCCTCGTTTTCCCTGATCTCCCTGACGAACTCCTTGTCTTGCCTGAGCATAAATCCAGTCTTTACTAATTGAATACTTTTCAATGAATCTCACAGGTCTCTTTCTTGTCTCTCAATCTCTCTTTCATTTGGCTTCCGTCATTCGTTTCAGGCTCTGAATTAAGTGTTTGATAAAAAGATTTAAGTCAGGAAAATCTTTCACTATAAATTAAGCCTGCTTTGTCCATCCACTTGACACGTCGTAAGCCAAACTTCTAAAGTTATCTCTTGAGACTCACGTTCTCATTGCTGTGGAACTTTTCCACGAGAAGAAGCTGAAGATTTCATATTTCAAAGAAGATGGCACTACTACGGGTCTTAGCCTTGGTCATCAATACAAATCTACCATAAAATATTGATATTCTCCAAGCGTTTTGTAGCTTGGTAAAATGATCACGCGTCCTTTTTATCATTAGGAGTCTGGACTTTAGCACATGTGCTCTTGTTGACGTCATAAGAGGCCTTTTCTAAAAGCTCGCTCATGCGTCTTGGGCATTTTTTAGAAATGAGATCGGTTTGCCTTAACAACGCAATCTTCACAAAAAGCAAGTCGACGATTTTTGTAGGACGCTTGGCTTACATCATCAACTGAAAATTATAAGTTAGAAAACCAATGATAATGTCTGAATAGAGAAAAGGAAGGGTGTAATGTGGGGAAAGTGCGACCTGAGAAGACAAAATTCCTATTTTATATATTGAGGCATTCTTGATAGCGTAATGAAAACCTTGCGCAAACCTCCTCCCCATATCAACCATTACCCCTATTTTCACAAACTCTGGAGAGAATTCCCCCCACCCCAAAGGCTTGAAGGACTGCAAGGACAGCATTCACCCTACAACTACCGGGTTAAGATTAAGCTCCAAGCAGGAAAAGAGAAAATAATTTCATGCTTAAACGTTACTTTGCTTTTTGTTTGAACCATTGACTCCACAGTGGAATAAACTCTGCCTTCTTCTAAGAAAATGCAATCAAAGTTTCCACTTTCATCATGCCATTACAAATTTTACAGGCTTGATCTCCTACTGGAATCTTCCAGATTGCCTCAAAATAAAGTGCAAACAATAGAAAAGGACTGTAAGAAATCGAGACAGTACATAAACTCCCCTAAAACTAAGGCATTCAAGAAGGTAGAATGGGGAGAGCGAAGTGATAAGGCAAAAACCTGAGTGATTTATGCTACTAAAGCAAAAGAAGATTGCAAGTTCTTTCTGATGATATGAGTTTGACACCTGTATCAATGGAAAAGCATGGCAGCTTGATATCCCAAACATATTTACGTAGCTCGCAAAGTTTCTATTTTTGTGGGGCATCTATGCTATCATGACAATCAAGAAATACATATGAATCTAGGTTAACATGAGCTACAGTTAATGTAAAATGATAAGGATATCAAACTAGCAGAGTTAATGAATTGCAAGATTTTCAACCTATTTGCCTGAACCAGACTGTTGAAAGTGTAACCTCATTTTAAAGTTTATGAAAATAAATCAAATATCTGAGCACTGGTAGAATTTTTCTATTTTCAAAAATCTGATGTGATGCTCTTGGTGTTTCATAGAATGTTACCTCGTATCAGAGTGCTGAACCCCAAAGGGCAGGCACAGACGCGCTAGTTCTTTTGCAACTCATGCCACACCCTGAGACTGTTGGCTCGAGGATGACGTAAAATCTGATATTGGATACTGCATCCTACAGAATTAAGGTAACAAAATAATAGAAATACCTTGTGTCTAATCTCCTAGATCCACTCCGTTCTCATCTTATTATTTGCGTGGGTTTAAATTTCAACTCGTTAAAGACGGCTTCATGCTCAGTGTACAAGCAGAAAAGAACACACAATAGTTCTCTATATTAATAATGAAAGCGCCATGCTTAACATGAATTGACGTCAATGCCATGTACCATCTCCCAAGGTGGACTTTGTCTTATCTTTAAGCTATTGTCGACACACATTTTAGTATTTTCCGGTAATCTTGTTTAAACTATGTGCATTTTGCATATAGAGTTTGTATGCTTTCTTATTCTATTTTATACTAGTCAAGTCACAAGACCTCCTTGCATACCGGTTTAGACAAGTAACACATCTGACATTTCAGATATCATGTTTTCTATTCACGATCCTCCTTTTTTCACTAATTCTTTCACTACGTTGTATCTTCTATATACTTTTTTCTATTTACTGTTTGCAAGAAGGAGGCATCATGGCCACATGGTGAAACCATTTGACTCATACGATAAAGTGAATTCTCTCTTTCGTAATCATCCTGTTCAAATTGTTTTTAAAAGTTGGCATTGCCACATCCTGGCTTACATTCTATGACACGATGCCCTACCCACTTGCAGACAACCATTACCTATTATTGGTGGAAGAGTGTTTGTTATGTGGACGTTAGAGACCTCTAGTATATGATTGAACATCCCATCCAACAGCCTAAGAAAAAGTACGTGTCAACTTTCGGTTGTGCTGCAATGCCCTTACCATCAAAACGTAACTGGTATCTCTAGAGCTAATAGATGAACTAACAATTGATATTTTGCAACACGTCATTAACATTTCTGATGGTTTCAACAGCCACAGCAAAAGCTGACATCTCTACCACGATAAAGGCCCTCTGACGTGGTTTTGGAAAAGGGGTCAAAGAAGTCGCCCTAGAAGAAAACCCATTAAGGTAACTATAAAGCAGTTATACGAACTTCTATAGACATGTCCTTGTTTTCGTAAGTCTAGTAGCGCCTAGAAATGGTATAAGTACTGATTCCATCCAGATGCTCATACAGATCATATCCTCATTTCCTGAAGGCATTTGACCTGTTGCCTTTCCTTCCCTTCTTTTACACTTCCAGTCATATATTTTCATTTCCAATGACTTTTTCTCCAGTTACTTTCTTTCCAGTTCGTTTTTTTTTGCAGTTTCTTTCTTTTCCAGTACCTTTATTCTAGGTGGCTTTTCACCCGTGCCTTTCTTCTAGATGCTTTTCCCCAGTGCCTTGATTTCTTTTCTCCTTGTTTTCCATTGCCTATTTATTCTAGAGCCTGTCTTGTCTCGATTTCAATCTACAACAGTGCATTTTTCCTAATTATTATCTTTCACTACCTATCGTTTTCCAATGCGCCGGTTTCCAGTACCTATTTCTTTTGCTACTTTTCTTTTTTATGCCTTTTTCAGTGACTTTCTTTCCTGATTTTAGTGGTAACTCATTTTCCATATCTATAGTGGTAGGTTCCAACTTTCTCCAATGCTTTCTTCTCTAGTTCCTTTCTTTAAAAGTAATTAATGATACCCTCTCCCAATTTTTTTTATCCAATGCTTTTTTTTCTAGTGTCTTTTCTATCAACATATTTCACAATCATTGTTTTTACCACCACAAGTTCTACTCTTGGGTGATTGATTAGTAAAGAGTCTGGGTGGTGTTAGTAGATTGATGTTAGTTTATGATTGGTTTACTCCTATGTGTCATTTCCATTACAATTGGCCTCATTAGACACGTTATGGCCACTTTGTTAACTCTGGTTTCACCACAAGCACCACAAGCATTACAAGCATGACCTGGTAAACGGTTTATGATTATGATGAAATGTAGCAATGTAAATCACTCTTGGGAAAGGTGTACGTGATTTGGGGGGGGAGGGGGTAGCATTATTTGATTTTTCAGTTACTTTTTTGATATTTTCTTTGATTTTTTGATTTAATATTTCATTTTTTGCTATTATATCTGATTTTTTTGTTTTTTCTGATTTTTCACTTTTATTTTTGATTTTTTCATTGATTTTTTTATTTTGTCTTTCATTCTTTTTTTATTATTTTCTATTTTCATCAGATGCGTACGTGATTTTTATGAGTGATTTTACCCCTCGTGTATAATGAGAATATATAAATGTACATTTAATCAGAAGCATATTTGGTTTCCTTGATAAATCCTTGCAAAATTTAATTTATGGCAACATCTGACTGAAAAGGCCTCCAGAGAATATTCCTATATATATATAGGGAGATAAAATGAAAGGTATTCTTCCTTACGTGCTTTGAAAAATTTCAGGTTTTCACAAGTCATCAAATTGCTGTACCGTCGTGGTACCTCATCTTCAATATTTTTGTTTTTGTTTCCACTGTTTTCGAGATGACATTACATCATTGATGAACACAAACAGTTTAGGAAAAAAAACCATCTGAAACAGAAAGTGTTTTACAAGTCCACAGGGAAACGTGAACGAAAAACCCTGTAAAATCTTCTTTCATAACACTTCCTCGACTTTTTCGGGTTGACTAGAAATGTGCTAACTAAACTCTGGCATCCACAGAATAGATGTAAACAGAAGCTCAAACTGCAACCTGGTACATAACAGCGTTCAAATTTTACTTACAGTACAATTTTGCGTAGTTCAATACATCTGAGACAGATTAAATACGTACAGACAGGGAGCTGGAGTATTCAAAGTACTGGAGTTTGTAGTACCATATTGGTAAGGGGAATGATGGGAACTGAGTACGTCATAAATGAGTCAAAATTTCAAGAGAATGAGAGTACATCTAAAGGTGCATATATATATATAGGGTGCTGGTGGTGGTGAGAATTCGGGATCGACTAGCCGGATTGTCGACTTTACTATTGCACTATTTAGTGCAATGGTAAAGTCTTCGCTTTCGGAATGGGAGGTCCTGGGTTCGAACCTGGCCAGCGCCCCAAGCACTTCATGTTTATGAGATCTATATTTTTTAAATATATACATATATGTATTTATATATACATTGGCCCCTAACTATTGCACGGCGCTGTACTCATCTTCAAGCGATTACCTACCTCCGCATCAAACAAGAACACATTCACTATCTTTTAATTTAAATTATTTTCTAAAACATATAATACACTAACCTCTGCAAAAGCAGATAATTTGGAAATAAACTTGAAGACTGCCTCAGTCGCATTGATTGCATCGACAGAAATGGCAAGTGTATTTATACCTGCTCCTTCAATCTGTGGAGTTTTATCAATTTTAAAGGCCCAGCATCAATCTTAAGTTGGTAGATATGATGAAAATGTACCGTGTTTGTTCAGCGTGTGAGCACTTGTGTGATGGAAACCACAAGTTCTATTTCAATGTCTACTAACATCTCCTTCCAACTAACTAACATTACATTGATTATTGTACGGTCAATGTATTTGAAAATAGAATTTTCGAGCTTCTATAAACGTTTTTAGTTGATCTGATCTCAGGTATATAGATCACAAAATGAACGAATATGTTATACTAGTATAGTTTGCTACTTCACTTCCTTTTCCCAAAGGCTGCCTAAGATTGCGTACTATGTGAATATTGCTTTATTGAATGTCCCCAGGACATTGCTCACTCTGGCTGGGCAATAGACTACGCTCGAAATAACGAGTATTCCACAAAAAAAAAAGTATCAACAATCTTGCACACAATAACAAAATAAAAATTTTGAAAACAGGTACAAGCAGTACTGAAGCAAGATTTTATAAGCCATGTATGAAACAAATTGGACGAAAATGCCTGTTATCTTAAGTCTAAAGAAACCTCTGCGCCAGCGCAGCTCTGTACTCAAGAACATATCGTTCAAGCAGATAAAAAAAGCTGCATTGAGCACCTATTAACTCACGATGATACTGTTTCTGTTTCTAAGAATGCAGAATTTATACTTGAACTTGAGCTGTTCCTTTACCAAATTTTGTTTAAGTAAATTACCATTTTAGCTAACCATGAACATGTATACAGGAATAGCAAATGACTCCAAGTATGTAATGTGTTTAGATTATAAAGTGTTGTGTACTTATAAAGATAGCTGTTATAAGTGGCACAAAAACTCCATGTACAAATATTAGACAAGATATATTATAACTGCAAAGTGATTATGTCTTATTAAACATCTCCAGGAAAACGCCGCAAGAAAACAACGAACTCGTGTTAGCTTAGTTTGACTTTAACCGACGTTATTGTACCCTCAACTTGTTCTAGGATTTTAACTGCAAATGCAAATGTCGGAATGGACGTGACGGAAGGGATGGTAGAGATGGAAGAGACGGAAAGGACTTGACTTGTGCTTCTGAAGGTAGGTAGCCACCATATGGTCTATGAACTTAGAAAAGTATTTGAAGGAGTAACATCTTATTTTATCAAGATTAGGTTCTTTTGAGATTCCAAGGAGGGTAGCAGGCCCGGGGCTTTTTAAATGCTAGGGATAGTTGTAATATAGGTATTAGTCTTAGCAGGTTTGTATTTGTATACTTAATCAAAGCATATTCTCAACGCGGAGTAACATTAATGATGCCAAAGAAGAAACATTTTGTGTGACAGCAAATTCAACTGTAGATATCAAAATCGAACATGAGATATACGGCTTACTAAAATTTCATTCTTGTAACCAACACCAAACAAAATTTAGAGGCATTTGAATATAAATAATTATTTATCGAAACTATACTGTGTTTCCTTAAATCCAGAATGAAATAACAAAATTGCGCTATAAAATATAAATCCTTTAAAAATAAGTCAATTATTCAAGTTGGGAGTTATTACACCATATCAGAACCGGAAGTTGACAAGTAGCTAAACACTGTTACAAAGTCCATTCTGGAATAATGTTTTCTACCAAAACGTAAATTTACCTTATATATTTAGGTTGAGAAGATGATAAACGTAAAATTGAATGCAAGCCGCTTTTATACATTTAATTTATCTGGCTTTTACAAAATAAAACCCAGGCTTTTTATAAATGGTTTTATCCTTAGAAATTTCGTGTTGTAACTCTTTGTAGGGGGTAATTTTCACTTCATCATTAACTATGCCTTTAAAACCCCCTTTTGAAAATACTTTTGCATAAATTTAGAGGAAAAGTCAGAAAGTTTCAAAACGATTGATAGAGTCGTTCATGGGATATCAGAGGTGATACAGAGCAGCGGGACTACTTTTACCCCTCCACCCCATGTCTGGATAGGGTCAACCTCAGGATGCGCGCGCATTGCTACTGACACCAACCGTAACCAAGGTGTACAAAACACAGGCCATGACACTCAACCGAGTGTGATGTCAAAGCCAGTGACTGGGCGCTATTTTGGTGTGAACCGGAGAAACTCAAATTTCTTACAATCGTCGAGAAAAGCAACCCAAAATTTGTTGTATCACTCGTTCATAAGAAAATCAAGGCGGATCAGTTCTGATGGCAGCTTTGATAATGAATGAAATATCAACGTTTCAGGGATAACGGAATTCCCAGTCACTATGGCTGTGTCTCATACTGAAGGAATAAGAGGAAAGAATAGTTAATATTAATGTTTAGTTATCAATGTCAAGTTATCCTCGCGGACGATGATACATACCAAAGGATTACGTTATTCTATCGACGAGTTAAACGACAATCGGAGATCCACAACATGAATTTTCCTTCTCACCGCAGACTGCTGCAGTCACTCGTCTAGTAATTTGACCATTTAATACGCAGGAACAACGGCAAATTTATATCCTCAGTGCGATTGAATTCTAGGACTATGCCTTGATAGTACGCGTATAATGTCCCTGTCTGTCATTAATACCTTCTAAATTCAACTACAAGACATCATCACTACACCAACACGGTCATTCACTGTACATCGCAGCTTCAAAAGTGGGTTCGGCTAGACCCAAAATAGCGTCCATATATTTGGTTCTTATGTCAGTGGCCTGTCAGTTCCTGTGTTTTATAGAATTTCACCGCAAGGAAGGGTTTATGTATAGCAGACAATATCAATTACTTACACTGTAAATGACAAGCTGTAAAATAGTCCAGCAGATTAAAGTAGTACGGTTTGAATAAATAAACGAGAGTAGGAAACAAATCTTTAAGGGCCTATTGTCCACTGCTGAAGGATTTAGTTCAGTAGATCTTGCCTTAAAACGGGGGGAAAATAGCATAAGTTTAAAACTTGCCGCAATGGTTCAAAACGAGATGTAGAAACACCCCCCAAAATGTTCTATGTCTTTATTCCATAATGGTGGATTTTGCTTTTTAAGGTCAAAGTCATAGTGTAGTCAATTTCGTATCATTATTCTGAATTTAAAACTTTTTAAAGTCGTTTTTCCCTTATTGGGTAAGCTATGGATTTGACCTGAAAAAGCGAAATCTGCAATCATGGAAAATGGATATTTTCGGTGACTGGAATCACGGGGAACTTTTGCTAGTGATTCTGCAGGTCATTTTGTACCACTGTGCCAAATTTTAGCTTGGTTTAATTTTTCCCGGTTTTGGCCTTTCGTAAGATAGATCTACGGAGCAAAAGGGAAAGCATATGTACTTCAATTTCATATACTGCTCGAGAAACATAGATGTTCATTTCGCCGT
>JAAAKL020013694.1:0-12328 GCA_010016065.2 Carybdea cf. marsupialis auct. non (Linnaeus, 1758) | reverse complement strand
AATTCGAAAAGCGGACTAACTTACACAGTTGGTATCAAATCGAATTCGTAGAAAATATGAGAGAGACTGGTTTATAAGACGCACTGCAGAAATTCTAAGGATGCTTTCCTTTTGCATTAGCAGTAAAATGCACAGCTTTAATAATTGTAAGATTGTGCTTGTTTAAAGCACGTGTAAGTGGGACGGCAGGCAGGGGAAGAGGGGGTTTTGCCTGCTGTAATTTTTTTAAAGAACTCTTTACGTCATCAAAATGAGTCATTATGTATGATTGATTTTGCAAACAGTATAATATTAAAGTAAACTTGAGTTGCAAGTAACATTTTGACTGATGCTTTAAAGTGGAGAAACAGTTTAAAACTAGCAACTAGACTCCGGAAAAGGCCCTGGAAAAGGGGAAAACTGTATCATCGAAAGGGATTATATATTGTGATCATTAAATAAAATATAGAAACAGATGTCACAACAACCAAAGTGAATCGAAGACATTAGAAATAAACCAAAACAATGTATTAGGCCTACCTTAAATCAAGATGCTGGTTAAAAATAGATTACTAAAAAATGTTCAGTGTCCTGTAACATTTTGATACTAGTATTTTGGCTTCTAAATTGTTATATTTCTAGTGTGAATTTAAATCATTGTACTATAAAGCTGTCTTCTACACGCAGGGACCTCACCGGCAACTTGTTAAAGGAAATTTCATTCAATACACGCTGGATTCGTTCTCCCTCGATGAAGATTTTGTAAGTTTTGTAAGAGAATCTAAGAAAAAAACTCTCCGAAACCACTTGTTATGAAAGTGTCATGCTATAAAGATTGAGAGCTATTGAATGTGATATGTGTGAACGTCATTGAAAACGTACAGGCTTTTCTTATGACCTTGAAATTCGTTTAAGGTCCAGTAGCGGAAATCTATTTGATTTGAAGCTAAACGAAGTCTCAAAATTTCTAAATATTTCTTTGAAAGGTGGCGTTTGTTTTGTTACTTCTTAATTCAAAGTTAAGAAACATTGAGACTGAAATCTAAGTGAGTGTTTCTTTTTTTTTAAAGAAAAAGAAGAAAAGTAATTTGTTTTCTTATGACCTAGCAATTCGTTTATGGTCCAGTAGCGGAAGTCCTCAGCGGTAGTTTCTTGACGTTTCTTTTATCCAAGTAATATATTCCTTATACATCAGTTCCGTATTTTAAAAGATCCCTCTATTTAGGATATGTGTGGCCTCATCACTTGTGCTGTAAACCTAGCGGTGTAAGGGGCTCACTTGCTAGGGTACTGGGAAAGCAGGAGGACCAAAGGTGGAGTTCTCTTTTAGAGGAGGAGCTACAAGTGAAGACCTATGAATCTCGGGGAAAGAGCTAACTGGAAAAATCTTTAAGAGAGCATATAACGTATTTGTTATTAGAACAAATAACTTCTTTCTGAAGTTGTCACTCTTCTACAAGAATAAACGAGACTTCGTGAGTTGTTTCCTGGACTCAAGCGTGAAAAATTAAGCAATTTTTGACAGTATGTGAGAGATTTTGTATTTATGAGAGAGTGCATAGATTGCTAGGTTAGTTTGTAAATCACAGAAATGTGTAAAGGAATAAAGTATTAAACTTTTTGTTCCTTTTTCTAAGTTCAAATCGGTTACAAATTGTTTTATACACTACATCGTACAGTAATATTCAGTTTATTAAAATGTTTCCTTACAATATCGTTTATTTTGAACTTAAAATTTTAAAGCGGTGATTTTCAAGTTTATTTTTTTATCATTCACCAAGAGCTAAAGGTACTTGCTGATATTTTGTCTATTTGTAGGAAACTCGGCCAAAATCGGATTCCAAATTTTGAAAATTCGGTGTTCACTGGACTTCCAAACCTGGCCTATTTGTAAGTAGTTTGTTATGCCCGTTTGTTTCTTAATGAAGTGTTAGATCCTGTGTACCTCCTGCCCGGGCATAGCTTTTTATATGTGACATTGACATTTTCAATTTATTTACCTATTAATTTTCAAGCTTCAAGGACATTTCAGCTGCGCCTTTTCTAATATATACATATCCAGAAAAATATTTCTACGAATAATATAATTATCAACGTTATGAAAAATATATCCTTACACTTCAATACTGATAACCCTTGCTCGCATATTTACTAAATCGGCTCTCAGATATAGGTCTCGAAAAATCCTGTACTCGAAAATTTTATTTGGGAGGAAAACTTTGATTGTATGTGCCTTTTAAAGCTAGATCCCGTCTCTTACAGCCCCAGCTTTACGGTTTAGGGTGAGAGCAATGGTTAAATACATTCCCTAAAAGCTAAAATCGATAAAACCAACAGAAACAGAAGCTTTTTAACAGAATTTTGTTAATTAGTATGCTTTATGGAAGGAGTGCCAATGCCTATGGTAACACTCATGCTGACACCCGGGTAGTTTCTGAAACTAAAGGCCGCTTAGACACACTAATTTGTGAGTGACTCATTAAGCAACTGCTGCCTTTTCTGCCTTTATGAACAAATCGATCTGTGTTTATCAAATTTACGATTACTTAAACTTGCTGTGCTTCAATCACTGTCTCTTAATTGATGTTTCTTCCTATTGTTCAATCTTCATTTTCTTAAGTTGGAAATTAGGATCAACGAGTATAATCGTCATCACAACCCTAGCCTGGTAGACCGATGGTGCACTCATTTCAGCACTACCTCCTCTCACTTCCGCCTGTCTTCCGTCATTCTCATTGTTGCTATCATGTCTTTTCCCATCCATTATTTAGTATCGTCAACATACATTCTTTTAGGTCTTCCCCTACTTTTCTACGCTCTACTTTCCCCTTGCATGATGGTGTTCGTCATCGTCCCCATGCCTCTCATCACATATCCATAACACGTCAGCTTCCATGTCTTTATGGTATCAATAGGCTTTCTAGCTTCCCATACCTTCCTCTGGTTTCTTCTTTGACATATTCATTTGCTTTCTTCTGGTTCCACTAAATTAGAACTCTTTTCAGACGAAGTATAAAGTGGAAATAAATATAATCGTAAATGCAACTGTCTACCAAGACCTTTCATGGAAATAGTGAGAAAGGATCACAGTGGTCTGGCCTTGACACTTGAGGTATTAAAGGGTGGAACGATTTCAAACTTCTTGCAAATCTATGAATGGTTCATGATACATTTCGTAAAATGTAAATAGTAATCTGGAACTAGGATTATGAATTCCAAATACGACGATAACCAAAACAATATCTAGACTGTTACGCATTTTATTTTCTACCTGCAGAAGCATCGACTTCATGTGTTGCAGCTGCGGAGAGCAGAAGTGTTGCGAAGGAACAAAGAGACTCTGTACAGTTTTCTTGCACCGTGAAATGTTTTATGGCTTAAGCTTCCTAGGACATCTGTAAGTATGTTCTCTTTGATATTTCAATCCCGATAAATATGCCGTAACTATTGTAAGCCCCATATTTTAAAATAATAAACGTCGTTGCATCTAGACACACTGAAAAGTTCCACCAAACACTATAACTAACTTCCCAACTTGATACAGGTTACTCATTGCATTTAAGTGTACTTTTCTCCATCAGAATCCTTGCGAAGAAATTAAACAATATTGCCTTTTTTCATATTAAAATATCTCACAGAATTAACCCTTAAATACTTTGTTGGAAATTGAGGATCTTTACTGTTGTAGGTAAACCAATGCAAAGGATGCTCTACTCTATAAGCGCTGTATATGATGTTACATACAGTAATAAATAAGGGAGCATGCTATCAAAATGTTCTTAAAAGGAATCCAGATACAGAGATGTAAGGTGCAAAAAGGTTGTTTGTTGTATAAATACAGGGAGGTAGCAGCAGCAATAAGCGAACCAAAAATACAGTAGACAAGTTACAGATCGCTGAGTTTGCAAAGTCAATTGTAAATACATTATAGAATACAATTTTGTTTCTTTTGTGTTTATCATCAACAAAATTCAAGTATTAGTTTCACAATGGTAAAGAAATGTCAGTGGGTACTCGTGTTTATATTTTGTAATAAGAATTTCACTGGGGGATTTCATAGCGGGATTTCACTGTATGATGTTTTGGCTGAACGAAGGCTTTATCTTTTTATATTTTTACCGTAGGCTTCAGAGTAGCACTTTCGTGATCCTTTAGCTCTAATTGCATAGTGTTAGTATGTTGTGAGATAGAGATGACAGAGTAAAATGGCAATGTGATAAAGATGACAGAGTAAACTGGCAGTGTGACAGAGATGAAAGAGTAAAATGGCAATGTGATAAAGATGACAGAGTAAACTGGCAGTGTGACAGAGATGAAAGAGTAAACTGGCAGTGTGACAGAGATGAAAGAGTAAACTGGCAGTGTGACAGAGATGAAAGAGTAAAATGGTGGCGTGATAGAGGTGAAAATGGCAATTAAAGAACTATTGATTTATTAGATGGTAGTACTCCTTCTCTTGTTTCCCTTAGTTACAACTAATTATTCCATTATTGTAAAGCAATTATCTATTTCTTTCTAGATCTATGCAAGGTTTGAGAGTAGAGAAAATTGCTACAGATTTATTTCAGCATACAGTGAGACTTCAATACCTGTAAGGATTCATTAGCATTATAATCACTTTCTTACACTACTTCCTTGTATTAATGCCATAGATATTAATTTTAGAAATGTTAAATAAAAGATAGAGTCTATCGTTTAAAGTCTAGCCTGACATGTTCAGTACACCAAGAAATGTATGAAATGCAATAAATTTAGATAGCGTCCCAAAACATCTGATTGATAGTTGAGAGCATTAGTGAGGCAATACTCCTATAACACGAGTTACGCGTGATCCTTTATTTCATGCCGATAACCAACTATTCCCCACGTTGTTCAATGATTGGTAATTTACTTGTTTCTATCCATGGGAGATGTTTTTGGAATCTTCGTAGGGGTTTTATATTTTTGGATTCTTAAAATTTCTATCTAATTTCTCTGTCCTTACCTCTGATTAGGTTTTGATACACTAGGAAGAATTGAAATTCTAGCAATGTGCGAGTGGAAAAATGTCCATCTAAATTGTGAAATATACTGCAAGCTTATCATACCAGTGTAACTCCAGGTTGCACAATGTTGTACACTGAGACAAGTAGAGAAGATACTGTTGCAATCCAGACACTTTGATTCTGAGACCTGTTGAAAGTATTACAGGGTTTCACTGCATCCTACAATATAGATGTCACTAGTGTTCATATCTTCAGTAACGTCGGTGATGGTTTCAATAAAAAAGAAGATATTGTTTATACCCACATTCAGTTTGCAAGATAGATACTCTTAGTGATGTATAACAAGAGATAAGTTAGAGAAGTAGAAAACAAAAGCTCTTTTCCCTTTTGATATGTTATCTCTACTTAAAAGCGTTGCTAGGTTGCTCCTTCCATGTTACAGAGAACTTAAAAAAGTCTGGAAAGATGCCTAACTATGTAACCCAACAGTCACTGTATTCAGAGTTTTGTTTAAATTCATTTAAATCTGTATTCCCTTTATTACGCATATCGTTTATTAGATAAACACTAAATAAGTAGCTGATAAATATAAAGTGGTTTTACATGGCTGGGACATTGAAAGGTGTTCCAAAGGCTATGTTTAACCGAGATTCTTAGGGTTGCTATCAATAGTTTCTTAGATTCATTCAGTCGGGTGTGTCGTATCGCGGCAGTCACATAAGGTGCTTTTGCAAAATTTATCGTCTACCGACGGCTAACCGAGATTTTGCACCTTGGCACTGGTAACAATTTGAAGTAAGAACCTGACTTAAGCATATCACAACAAAGCCAGGGCTTAGGAATTACTTTAAGATTAGAAACAAAAACGTTGCGGCACTGAATGCGTTGATATATTTTTAATTTTTGCAGTCACATGGAGTATCTACGGTTCTCACAGAAAAACAAAGAGTATCTTGACTACAATACATTCAAAACCTTACCTTTGAAGGGTTTGTGAGTATGACATACCTTTTTTTAATACAGAGTATTTCCCATCCATACAGAAGTTGTATGTATGTCTGAACTGCTGCAACTGTATTCTTATGTCTAATTTATTCTTTAGCTTTCCAAAGTATTAAATGAAGCTGAAAGTTCCATCAATCTATACTGATGGCTTTCAAAATTCAAGCTTTAACTACGTTTCCTAACCCTTTTCCTTCTCGTTTCTTCCTTCTTTAAGTACGTCATATACGGTTAGTTTCCAGGCCTCCTTGTGAAGCATAAAGCTTGATTCTCCTTATAGCCGGTTTAAATTTCTTCCAAACAGCCTCATACTCAAATGTCTTGTATCTTAAATCTAGATAACAGTAAATCTCCTTCAACTATGTTTGTTTGACAATGACCATTGACAATGGTAACCATGACACAGCGGCTTGGAAGAGAATGATGGGCTGGCCCTAAAACTGCATAGAACTAGACATCGATGCCCAAATCTCCTTCAGAAGTTAACGTACCATACCAAGAGTCCAGCGTTCGAACGCTGAAGGTGGTTTATTTTTGTTTTCTCCAGTTACTTCCAAAACATATCATCTCAAATCCTCTCTTCTCAGCACTATGCATTTAAATGAGACATGGACGGATAGATAATCCGGATTGAAGGCCCTCCGTGGGTAACTCACAGGGAGCACAGAAACATAGAGTTTATAAGGTTTTGCTTTTGTCTGTGATTTCATTTTTTAAGTATTTTGCTGAAATTCCATTCAGCAAATTAGATAGTATTAACTGTATGAAACGGATATAATAGAACCCCAAAATTGGTATAAAAATGACGACAAAATAATTGTTTAACGCCAAACCTACATCAAAACAATAGATAGAAAGCATCTGTAGCAATAAGGAAGCTGGGAAGTTTGGGTTTCCATCGATTTATCCCTTTGATTTCTTTCCTTCGTTTTCCAGAGACCGCACCCGTCAAGCATTGTAAGGGTCAGTAAATGATGAGATGGCAATAGACTACATTAGCATACCCTAGTACTCAGTAATTATTTTATATGCCATTGTAATCCATCCAACTTTAGATACTTCTGTGTAATCTGTCCTTGTCAGTGTTGTTAAAATGACATGCTTTTGATAAGTAGACTTAAAATTAGTCACCTCGTCCTTAATTTTTTAGCTGGACTTGTCATGTACACTAAAGTATTTATATAATCAATTTTGCCATGGTTTAGTTTTGAATCAATGTATCCAACTTCGACATATTAGACCGACAGGGACATATTACAACTTTACGTGGATTTGAATTTGGAAGCAAGTTCGATTTGATAAAGTATTCAAATAGAAATGTTGTAGTTACAATCAAGGAAATTTAAACAGTTGCATATCTTTAACTGTAGCGTTTGAGAAATCATAAAAATAGTAAATCATTATTTCTCGATAATTTATCTTCCTTATGAAATGTTATCTAGGTATTTCAGAGAGGTAATGATTCGATGCGACTGTACATCATTGTGGATTTGGGAACAAGCCCATTTTGGAAAATACTTTGATAAAAACGTTGAAGGAGTATCAAAAGCCCATATCAACGAAAAGACATTTATCCACTGTGTAGATAAAAGTACTAACCTGAGGCACAAGAAAAGAGATTTTCTATGTGGTGAGTGTTTAAAGCTAATAGATGACACTTTCAAATTCTGAACAGGGGCGGCGCCAGCCACCAAATAGTGAAATAGACACGTAGAAGTAGTGAGCAAAAATAGGTATCTGGAAAACACCTTCTTGCTGACTAAGATATCATTCCTGTTCAATTCTAATTTAATCTTTTTAGAATATTTATGAGCCCTAATTTTCTTCAAACTTTCTAAATACCAAAGAAATGTTGTTTGTCTAATTTTGAAAAATTCGACACACTCTCCTCAAAGTTTGTGGAGTGGACGTAGCCACCCCATTCCATCCCGCGGCGCCTTTACAGGTATTTTGTGGCACAAGGAGGCTTGTGATCATGATTATAATAAAAGCTGTATTACATAGATCGGATTCTGTTTCCTTTCTTTTCACCATTAATAGCTTTCGTGATTATACTTCTTATATCTGTTGAAAAGGCAGTAGCAATACTTTGAAAATTTCAGATGAATGATTGGGTAGATAAATTGACCAGGAGTGCAAAAGGTTTACTAAAACATAACACACTTTACTTTTGCCGTCGTCACAAATTTGCTGACGTCTTCACAAACAGTGCTGATTTTGGACAGAGGATCTTGAAGCATAATCGTACCAAAGTATGCTAGCATAGGACCCCTAAAGGAGATGTTACAGAGGGAGTTTGCCCTAGCTTCCCGTCCCTCCTTGATTATGTATGAAAGAAATAAACTGACATTTGTAGGGTAAAAAAAATATCAAAGCTTTATGAAGCTATCAAATGTAAATCAAACGTTAATGTTTGTTTTGACGTAGTTAAAATGCACGATATTGAGATACAGTCCGATGTGTCAAAAGCGACGATGATGCTTCCTCTGTTAAAGAGACTTGTTAAGCTCTGATTTATAAGTTGAAACTGCCGCTAACTAAACTCAACAAATAGACGCAGTTTCCTCTGATCGAATATTTATTAACACTAATAATTAGGGAAGATACAACGATTCGACTTGCAGCAAAGTCGTCCACACTCTATAATCCTTTCTTCTAATCCACAATCCTATCAAACTCCTCAGGCTAAACTAACTTAAAAAGCATGTCTGTTGACGTCACGTCACGTGTCTGTCGACGCCCAGCTAGAACTTAGACTACTTTCCGATCAGGCTCAATACCAAACTTTTGATCAATGTTTAAGTTCTGCAGCAGATAGCTGTGTAACTGTTTCGGTACCGGTTCACTCAATTGTCAAATTGTTTTACTGAATATCCAGTTTTACAGTGCTGTCAGCGATACTTTACATCATTATGGTTTTCTAATCGTTTATGCAATGGTACATAATTTCATGTTATGCTATATATTATGCACACCTGCTTTATCTTCTCTTATCCTGTGCCATGATGTGTTGTGCCATTTTAAATCACCCAACATAGGATTTAATCATCGCCCCAATCTTTTGATAACTCATATGTTGTGGGTTTTATCATTATTCAGGGAAATCAATCTGCCACACATCAGTACATCCGTGCGACAAACACCATGGTCATTGTGTAACACTTGGAGATGATTTTAGATGCGAATGTAACGCGAAGTACAATGGTGATGGAATAACATGCCATGGTAACTAACAATCTTCATGTACGGTTATAAAGTATTCAAATTGATACTAAGTCCAACCCCGTCTCTCCTGTTTTCTTACGATCTTACATGTTGTCGACACTCCTTAAAGGCTCAAGAAGTATATTTTACATGGAAGATTAATAATTTTAATTCTAGCCCGGGTGTCTTGGAGTCCTGGAAGGTATTTAATTGCGTGTATAGACTGTGAAATAATTTTGAAAATGTGCACAATGATTGTAACTATGGTGGTAATTCATATCTATAGGATAGGATGATTATGCCAATATAACTGGGACCAGATAAGAATTAATCGCCAGTTTGCGATGCTTAGTGTATTATGTATCGTCGATGAAATCGTTTTCACTGCTCATGGACAACAAGTACAAAGTCTTGGACGATTGTCCGTCAATTTTTTACCCCTCCCCTTATAAAAAGGGCAAACATTGATGGTGTAGCCGGGATGGAGGCAGGTGCCCTCCCAGCGCTTAAAAATGCCTCCATACAAACCAACGTATTCAATCTTAAGTCCATGATGTCATGATCGTTTCTAAGTGGAAAGCTGAAGAAGCAACTGATGTCCACGTCACAAGTTCAAAACGTGCTGAGGTCATAAATTTAACTAAAAGTGATTCCAATAAACATTTGTGACAAGATCTTCAAACCGTTATCAAAGATTACAGAAAAGAAGAGAAGGAGCGGCATACAAGGTCCTGGCAAGAAAAGAAAGGCAGTGTTATGTCAAGCACAGTCATCTGAGCAACTAATCACGACAGACAGTATGTTACTTGGATGTTGTGTCTGGGCGCTACTTTGGATGGATTCAACTATGGTATCAGCTTGGAACTAGAAAATCTCAGCTTACAATGTGCTTCTTACTCTCGCAAACGTTATGAGTTGGTCGACGTGATACGATGGCAAATACGCTGAGCTGGAGAAACTGGGCACGTATTGTTGATTTGACATCCAATTACATAATATAGGTAAGTATCGGGTATACATCAGGTCACAACCTAGTGCAATGCATGCTGGCACATACTGTAGAAAGAAAAAGCTATATAGATTAAGTCGAAAGATGTATAAAGTGGCACGTTAAGGAGAGGAAATCAATCCAGTTCTGTAAAGTTGGGGAAAAAATAACACTAAAGTGATTTTGCGCGATCCAAAAAAGGATCTAGAGTAGATTTCAGTTGATTTCAATAGCAACTCAGACTGTTTAACACTCACAAATCACATATTGTCTGATGATCTAAATACAGAAAATACTTAAAAGTTATTGATTTGATGGTATAATAGGAAGGTACTGTATATGATGGGTGGCTTTGGGAGGATCAGAAATATGCAAATTTAATAATGCTTTCTGAAGACAATAGATGTTTCGTGTTTTTCATTTGTAAGAATTTGAACAAGACGTTCCAATGACCATAGAGTATATGCATATATATAAAAGCAGCCGATGGAACTCTTTCACAAAAACTGTGTATCTTCTCAAAGAGAGGATTTGAAGGAATCGGTTATGAAAACATTCTACAGAACTAAAAAATATAAATATGCACTTGCTGCTTTTGATGAATATTGGACAGAATGATGTGCAGCACGCCAATCCTTCCCGCAACATATTTTTATTGCTCTGGAATCTTTTCAGAGAAGATTGTGTAAGTACTTACTTTAACATAAATCTCAATGTTTGCACTCTATTTCCAGGTTCTTTCACATCTTATAAATCTTGTTTTCCTTCCCATTTAAGCCGACTCGCATTGGCTGGAGTGGGGACCGTGGACAAGATGCACGGCAAAGTGTGATAGTGATAGCCAGCGACGTCGTGAGAGGGAATGTCATGTGCCAGGGAAGCACAGTCGTCCATGTCCCGGATCGAACCTTGGGACTGATACTTGTCGTGGAAAGCCGTGCCCTGGTAAGTTATTAGTTATTTTTAGAATTTCGAAAGTATACGATTGACTTTTGATCTTTGTACCACTTTGGACTTTTTAACCACTTTTTAGTAAAGCATACAGTGGTATGTATGTAAATATTAAACATTTAATTGCTTTTAACAAGGCAATAATGAGCCTTCAACACACGTGTGCCAGGAAATATATACTAGTGGGTCAATGCATAATGACAAAGGGGTGATTCAAGGATCTAATGTTTGCAAGTGGGTCCTGAAAAAGTCATTTAGTATAATTTGACTCTCAATGACCTTCATCACTGATTCTGTTGAGTTATGAAATGTTTCCAAATGTAAAGATTACTGTAGATACATATCCTTGCTTCGCATACAGCTGAATAGACTAATACCCTCTACCTATCCTCAAGTTAGCATTTCCATCCTCTTTGGCTCCACGCTTCATTCATCTAATTTTTTCTAGTTTTAAAAACAGAACTCCTAGGCTACGACAATTAGGTCCTGTTTACAATTTCTAAAGTCACTTTAGTACATTTAGAAATAGTAGAAGTGTATTTAGGTATGCCGATGTTTTAATTGCACAAACTTCTATTGGACTATATTCGAGTTTCATCTTCAACTTGTAACCCAATCTCCATCACTCCTTTTTTTCGGTATTCGTCAAGAATAGGATGCTCAAGATATATTCAAGGAAAGCTACTATAAATACTTTAATTATTATCAAACTAGGCAATTTTAAAACTACTACATTTTTAGACAGAACACATAGAAAAATTAGGTAAGACGTCTCATCTCTTCATAGTTTTATCGGGATCTCTTCCTGGCGTGCGGAAGGAACTGTACATCTTTGTCTTGATTATCATCATTCTCTCTCTGCCTCCAAGTTCAGTATATTTGCCTTGTTATTCAAATTTCTGATAAAAGAACCACGGGTTCAAATCCCGTAGGTGACATACTTTCTCTATGTCTCTAGGATCTATTTAAACTTATTTTTTCCAATCCTCTCTTCTCAAAAACACTTTAAAACCTTTATATGAATGTTTTGGTGCATATGAAAGTGCAATAATGCTCTTTAACGTTTTATCTTACCGCAGTTACAATGAAATGACGAGAAAAAGACAAGAATAGATTCACCAAACCTGTTTTCCAATATCCCAGATGTTAGCCAGCTCTATGATCAATCATCCCTCTTATCCACCGTACCTGTCATCCATCACAGCTATTATCTACTACC